>WWET01003966.1:56416-67148 GCA_011038615.1 Limnodynastes dumerilii | reverse complement strand
CATTCAAAATAGAGACAGCTGAAAAGCAACTTTTGACTGTCCCTATTTTGCAATGAGAGACATCGCAGCGGGGACTCGCAGCGTTTGCACAAGGCCCGCAACCTTTGTGGCCTGCTACTCAGAACAGTCCCTCTTAAATCAGAATGTGATGTCCACAGAGCCATCCAGTGGAAAGCCCAGAAAAGGTTCCCTGGTTCAAAGTTCTGCCCAGCATACATCAACAGGAGGACTGACTGGGACCCTTACCTCCCTAAATCCTGTCCAGGTAATAGCTGGACCACCTTGCGCTCTTTTCATCCCAATCGGTTCAGGGGTGTCCCTGCATAACAAGACAGACAAACAAACACACAGACCAATGAATTTTATATATAAGGTTGTGCACTCATCCCATAACCCTGGCTGCTTCACTTCCTCTACTATTGCAAGTAGGAACTATGGGTCATATATCATATATTTTTAAATTAAAAGCTCACCCACCACAGAGGGACTGTGGATCTATTTTGATAGGGCCATTCTCTCCCAGTCAGTTCTGATCTTCCTCCCCTTCTACAGCCCTAACCTTAATCGTCCCTTCCCTAGAGCTTAACCCTAACCCTACCCCTAACACTAAAAGTCCCCAGAGAGGTTATTTACCTCTCCTGCGGTGGGTCTGGCAGCGCTTCTGAACAGGAATGGGTGAGTGTGCAGATTGGCATATTCGCCCATTCAGAAAAAAAGAAAATCTAAAATGACTGCTATTCGAAATAGGGACAGCCTAAAAAGAACTTTCGGCTGTCTCTACTTTGGAAAGGCAGCCATCGTAGCGGGATCTCCCACCGCCATAGAGGTCTCCAAGTCTCAAAAATAGCTACTGAACCAAATCTTCTCATATAAAATCTCAAAACAATATTAATCATTGCTAGGCTAGGCTAGGACTGGCATGCATGTGCATACTTTCGTGGGATTTTTCTCTCTTATAATTTCACACATTAATAGACAGGTTAATATTCATATTTTCATATAGGACTTATGTATACTTAGTTAATAAAATGCATTCCAAACCATTAAATCTTTGTTTTATTCGCAGGAGGATTCAATCAGCTAAATACCGCCAATCACTGTGGAAATATTATAATGTTGTCATATTTATATAGTGTAGCTTTTAATGTTAAATTAGCAATGTTATATTTTGTTAAAAAAATCGCATATAGCATACGCAAGTTATAGGCATAGATAATATGTAATATTAAATGTGCAGAGTTAGTTTATTTGACCATGCTAGTTGGGCTGGGACCACCTGTACAATTAAATGGATATGAGATGACCATGAGGATTCTCTTATCAAGAGGACAGAAGACATTCTTTTGATCGTACCTGTTAAAAGGACATTGCCAGGCTCTAAAGGCCAGAGGCCTTTGTATTGAAACTCATGCTAGTACTGGTCTGCGCTGCTGTTTGGTGGGACTAGTGCTTTTGGATAAACCTTTCAAACTCGGATAAAATCTTTTGTGGGTTGATCCGCATCTTTAACTGGATTGCGATTATCTCAGGTTCTTGCGGATTTCTGCATTACACAACACACCACACACAAAATAGAGGTTGCTCAAATCAATTTATAAGGTAATATGGAGCAGGTGCTGTAAGGTAAGGGGAATTTACACAACAGAGACACCCCAGCACTATATAGTGTGCCATTTCCAAAGCCTAATATATACACTATATATTATTATTATGAACGTTTATTTATAAGGCGCCACACGGTATCTGCAGCAATAAAGATGCTGGATATGTGTGTAGAAGCAGGTAAATAAGGACAGAGATAGAGAGTAGAGAGAAAAAGGTGGGAAGTGATGAGGACAAGGTAGAGGGATGATGGAATGAAGGA
Organism: Limnodynastes dumerilii; assembly: GCA_011038615.1. NCBI lineage: Eukaryota > Metazoa > Chordata > Amphibia > Anura > Limnodynastidae > Limnodynastes > Limnodynastes dumerilii. Next base: position 65,284 of record WWET01003966.1, on the reverse strand, counting down.
GGAGGACCCTGCACATAAGAGCTAACATACTAAGTGAGAGAGGGTGAACAACAGGAGACACAGGGATGAAGATGGGGATGGCAGGTAAGCTTAGGTGGAGGAAGGGTAGGCTAGCCTGAAGAAGTGGGTTTTGAGGCAGCGTTTGAAGGATTGGAGGGAGCTAGATTGCCTCATAGGATGTGGTAGGTTGTTCCAATGAAGAGGGGCGGTCCGGGAGAAGTCTAGGATGTGGGAGTGAGAGGTAGTTATCAGGTTGGAGTTTAGGCGACAGTCACCAGCAGAGCGGAGGGGAAGGGAGGGAGTGTGGATGGAGATAAGGGAGGAGAGGTAGGGAGCCGTGGAGGAAGAGAGCAGAGGGGACGGGAGGAGTGTGGATGGAGATAAGAGAGGAGAGGTAGGGTGCAGTGGAGGAGAAGAGCGGAGGGGTCAGGAGGAAGTGTGGATGGAGATAAGGGAGGAGAGGCAGGGAGTGGTGGAGGAGGAGAGAGTCTTGAATTCTGAATGGGAAAGGAAGCCAGTGTAGAGATTGATAGAGAGGGGAGGTGGAGGCAGTATATTGGGAGAGGAAAATGAGTCTGGCTGCAGCATTTAGTATAGATTGTAGTGGTGTGAGACGTACCAGAGGGAGGCCAGAGAGAATGTTGCAGTAGTCCAGATGGGAGATAACAAGAGAGTGAATTAGTGTTTTAGTGGAATCTGCAGTTAAGAAGGGGCTGATGCAAGCAATGTTGTGGAGATGAAAGCAGCAGGACAGTGAGAGGTCGCGGATGTGGGGGATGAAGGAGAGAGAAGAGTCCAGGATGACGGCCAGGCAGCGGTTTTGGGTGGATGAGGAGATTGTGAAGTCGCCAATAGTAATAGAGATAGTAGGGGTGGAGGGGATACATGGAGGAGGGGAGATGATAATTTCAGTTTTGTCCATGTTAAGCTTGAAAAAGTGCTGGGACATCTATGAGGAGATGGCCAAGAGGCAGTCTGACACTTTTGACAGAAGTTTGGGGAGAGGCCGGGGAGGAGAGATAAATTTGAGTGCCATCGGCATAGAGGTGGTAGTGAAAGCCAAAAGAGCTGTTGAGGTCACCCAGAGAGGAGGTGTAGAGCGAGAACAGAAGTGGACCAAGAACTGAGCCCTGGGGCACGCCAAAGGGGCAAGAGTAGTGGTAGGGGAGGAGGAGCTAGGGGTTGCGACAGAGAAGGAGCAGTCCGAAAGTTAGGAGGAGAACCAGGAGTGGACAGTGCCAGAGAGGCAGGGGGAGCAAAGGGTGTGAAGCAGGAGAGGGTGACCCACAGTGTCACAGGCTGCCGATAGATCCAGGAGGCTTAGAAGGGAGAAGTGGCCCTTTCATGTTGGCAGAAAGGAGATCATTTGACATCATTGACCTTAGTCAGGGCAGTTTCAGTGGAGTGCAGGGGGCGGAACCCAGATTGGAGAGGGTCCAGGATGGCGTTGTCAGCAAGGTAGCTGATTACACGCTTGTAAACAAGCTGTTCAAACAACTTGGAGGTGAAGGGCAACAGAGAGATAAGTCAGTAGTTGGAGGGTGAAGTGGGGTCAAGGTTAAATTTTTTAAGGATGGGGGATACAAGAGCATGTTTAAGGGGGGGAAGAAGCCAGAGGAGAGGGATAAGTTAAAGAGGTGGGTAAGATGAGAGGAGGTGGAGAGAGGGAGAGACCGTAGAAGATTAGAGGGGATGGGATCAAGTGGGCACATTGATGGAAGGGATGACAAAAGAAGTTAGTGGATTTCTTCAGCTGAGGTAGGGATGAAGGTAGACATTCATGGGTGACTAGGGAGATGAGAGGGTGGAGATTGAGATGTGGGAGAGGTGATAGTAAAGGAGATGGAGTTCCTGATGGAGTCTTGGAAGTGAAGAAGGGGCCAAAGTCAGAGGAAGAAATGGAGAGAGGGAGAGGGGAGGAGGGGGGAGAGAAGAGGTCCATAGTGCAGCCCCTCATGCTCATGTCCATAGTGCAGCCCCTCATGCTCATGTCCATAGTGCAGCCCCTCATGCTCATGTCCATAGTGCAGCCCCTCATGCTCATGTCCATAGTGCAGCCCCTCATGCTCATGTCCATAGTGCAGCCCCTCATGCTCATGTCCATAGTGCAGCCCCTCATGCTCATGTCCATAGTGCAGCCCCTCATGCTCATGTCCATAGTGCAGCCCCTCATGCTCATGTCCATAGTGCAGCCCCTCATGCTCATGTCCATAGTGCAGCCCCTCATGCTCATGTCCATAGTGCAGCCCCTCATGCTCATGTCCATAGTGCAGCCCCTCATGCTCATGTCCATAGTGCAGCCCCTCATGCTCATGTCCATAGTGCAGCCCCTCATGCTCATGTCCATAGTGCAGCCCCTCATGCTCATGTCCATAGTGCAGCCCCTCATGCTCATGTCCATAGTGCAGCCCCTCATGCTCATGTCCATAGTGCAGCCCCTCATGCTCATGTCCATAGTGCAGCCCCTCATGCTCATGTCCATAGTGCAGCCCCTCATGCTCATGTCCATAGTGCAGCCCCTCATGCTCATGTCCATAGTGCAGCCCCTCATGCTCATGTCCATAGTGCAGCCCCTCATGCTCATGTCCATAGTGCAGCCCCTCATGCTCATGTCCATAGTGCAGCCCCTCATGCTCATGTCCATAGTGCAGCCCCTCATGCTCATGTCCATAGTGCAGCCCCTCATGCTCATGTCCATAGTGCAGCCCCTCATGCTCATGTCCATAGTGCAGCCCCTCATGCTCATGTCCATAGTGCAGCCCCTCATGCTCATGTCCATAGTGCAGCCCCTCATGCTCATGTCCATAGTGCAGCCCCTCATGCTCATGTCCATAGTGCAGCCCCTCATGCTCATGTCCATAGTGCAGCCCCTCATGCTCATGTCCATAGTGCAGCCCCTCATGCTCATGTCCATAGTGCAGCCCCTCATGCTCATGTCCATAGTGCAGCCCCTCATGCTCATGTCCATAGTGCAGCCCCTCATGCTCATGTCCATAGTGCAGCCCCTCATGCTCATGTCCATAGTGCAGCCCCTCATGCTCATGTCCATAGTGCAGCCCCTCATGCTCATGTCCATAGTGCAGCCCCTCATGCTCATGTCCATAGTGCAGCCCCTCATGCTCATGTCCATAGTGCAGCCCCTCATGCTCATGTCCATAGTGCAGCCCCTCATGCTCATGTCCATAGTGCAGCCCCTCATGCTCATGTCCATAGTGCAGCCCCTCATGCTCATGTCCATAGTGCAGCCCCTCATGCTCATGTCCATAGTGCAGCCCCTCATGCTCATGTCCATAGTGCAGCCCCTCATGCTCATGTCCATAGTGCAGCCCCTCATGCTCATGTCCATAGTGCAGCCCCTCATGCTCATGTCCATAGTGCAGCCCCTCATGCTCATGTCCATAGTGCAGCCCCTCATGCTCATGTCCATAGTGCAGCCCCTCATGCTCATGTCCATAGTGCAGCCCCTCATGCTCATGTCCATAGTGCAGCCCCTCATGCTCATGTCCATAGTGCAGCCCCTCATGCTCATGTCCATAGTGCAGCCCCTCATGCTCATGTCCATAGTGCAGCCCCTCATGCTCATGTCCATAGTGCAGCCCCTCATGCTCATGTCCATAGTGCAGCCCCTCATGCTCATGTCCATAGTGCAGCCCCTCATGCTCATGTCCATAGTGCAGCCCCTCATGCTCATGTCCATAGTGCAGCCCCTCATGCTCATGTCCATAGTGCAGCCCCTCATGCTCATGTCCATAGTGCAGCCCCTCATGCTCATGTCCATAGTGCAGCCCCTCATGCTCATGTCCATAGTGCAGCCCCTCATGCTCATGTCCATAGTGCAGCCCCTCATGCTCATGTCCATAGTGCAGCCCCTCATGCTCATGTCCATAGTGCAGCCCCTCATGCTCATGTCCATAGTGCAGCCCCTCATGCTCATGTCCATAGTGCAGCCCCTCATGCTCATGTCCATAGTGCAGCCCCTCATGCTCATGTCCATAGTGCAGCCCCTCATGCTCATGTCCATAGTGCAGCCCCTCATGCTCATGTCCATAGTGCAGCCCCTCATGCTCATGTCCATAGTGCAGCCCCTCATGCTCATGTCCATAGTGCAGCCCCTCATGCTCATGTCCATAGTGCAGCCCCTCATGCTCATGTCCATAGTGCAGCCCCTCATGCTCATGTCCATAGTGCAGCCCCTCATGCTCATGTCCATAGTGCAGCCCCTCATGCTCATGTCCATAGTGCAGCCCCTCATGCTCATGTCCATAGTGCAGCCCCTCATGCTCATGTCCATAGTGCAGCCCCTCATGCTCATGTCCTTAGTGCAGCCCCTCATGCTCATGTCCATAGTGCAGCCCCTCATGCTCATGTCCATAGTGCAGCCCCTCATGCTCATGTCCATAGTGCAGCCCCTCATGCTCATGTCCATAGTGCAGCCCCCTCATGTCCTTAGTGCAGCCCCATCATGCTCATGTCCATAGTGCAGCCCCCTCATGTCCTTAGTGCAGCCCCCTCATGCTCATGTCCATAGTGCAGTCCCTCATTTTCATGTCCATAGCGCAGCCCCTCATATTGTTAAATCCTTAGTGCAATTCCCAATCGCAGCCCATTTACCCGCTCCTTGGTCTCTCCTCGCTCACTTCCGCGGTGCGTACTCTGCATTGTGACGCAGACGTGACCTTGGGGTCACGTCAGCGTCTTTACTCACCCACGCACCACCGCTGGCACCCGCTCCGACCTTCGACAGAACAAAAAGCTTTGGGACTCTTTACTAATGTAAATTTTGTAGGACTCATGCCCTAAGGCTCTGATTGCGCCCACATCAGCTGGGCGCCATCGGAACCTGGGGCACGAGCCCTACAAAACCCACGTTAGTTACGCCTCTGCATTCTATATAGTATCGGCGCAGATTATTGAAATACATGCTGGCATCTAGTAAATGTAGCATTCAATCGGCCGCCATTCATTAGAGTGCTGCTGCTATCGATTGCCATGGTTTCCCTGGCGATAATAGCTTTGTAAGTATGAAACACTTTGTTTTCATGAGATAAAGACTGTTTCCACCTGAAAAGGAATTGCAGATGTCTACAAAAATTTTATGCAAAATATATGTACAAGTTATTTTCCCAAATATTGATCAATCCTCTTCAAGAAAATGCAATGCTCCCTGGTTTCTGGGCAGAGTTAGAGAAAGCAAATAGACCTGTTTTATCAAATATATTTATACCACTTTTTCTTCAGCTTTTTGTTTAGTCTTGACTGATTCATTTAATTAAGCTTCTAAGTCCACAGTATTCCTTAACGCGCTAAGGGCCTGGTGATAGCAGTCAGCCATTTATGCCTACCATGATCAGCCTCGATCAGATCAACTTTATACAATACTGTCAGGGTCCAGAAGATCTACAAAGTCCTTGTTATAGTGATTTGGAGCAATTATATGCCTTAAGAATTAATCCTACTTTTTATTTTATTTTTTACACTGAGGACAACCAAGAGTTAAGGATGAAACCTAGGGACATTGAACCCTGGGTTGGGAAGAGGCCGAGATTAGTATTTATATTATGGGACCAAATCAACCTGAGTGGAGGGCTAGAGAAAACATGCTTCATAAGCACCCTTAGGCCTGTATTTCTCCTCTTTGTCATAGGGGAAATTCAACACCCCCCTTTACTAATTTTAGACTTGCTGGTAAATTTTGTATTATGCTGTTCTCTTTGGTGAGCCACGGAGTTCGCTACCTTCATCCAGAATGCTAGACTACAGCTTGCCCTCACTCCAGGAGATGTCTGGTGAAGTAATCTTAGCTACTGATGGTCATTTGAGCTGCTTCTGAAGGAAGCCCTGGCCTATGCTTTTATGCACAGGGAAGTTTTTGTGCTACAGCTATTACCACAGTGACATTTTACCACTTTACGTATAGAGTAAGAGTAGAGTAAGAGTAAGAGTAGCTTAACTTTTGGTAGCTGGAAAGTTTTCATGCCTGGATAGTAGTGGAATCACTCCCAGAATCAATAAGTGCTGAACAAGACTGGGTTAATGAACAGTCCATTAATTCACACTCATGCACTCATATGTTCTCAATTGTCCAGTAGCCCAAAATCATAATGAAAGTGTTCCATTGAGTCAGCTAAGTTATTATAACTCCCTTTTTTCAATTAGTATTCATATACTTTGTCCACAAAATTATTGTCAGTAGTTTAACAGCCACAAATTACTAGATACTAACTAAGGCAACAAGAACCAAATCTGGAATGTTAAATATGCCCTACTGTAACATCTTTTTTTTTGGAATATAGCAGAACAATTTTTATGTGAAGATGATAAAGGTACTTGAAGCATCCAGGCAAATATCTGTTGTTCAAACAACAAATAAAATAAGTAACAAATGTAAGCCCTACCAAACTATTATAAGACAGAAATAAGACAGACTTAATAACTAAGACAAAGGTATGCTTTGATGTGTATCTTGTCTATTTATGCCTACATGCCACCTTCCTTAATGTCTGTAAACCAGTTGCAGGTTAGATATAAATAAATAAATAAATAAAATACAGAAGATAGCTTTGTGATATACTGTACCCATAAGCTAAAACTAGAGAAAGCAGAAGTGTCTTAATTGTAATTGAAAAAAAAAAAAAAAAGTGGAAAAAAACCCACATTTACGAAATATGGCGTAACTAGATAAGAGGTTATCTTTACAAATGCAGGTTTAAATTGATTTCTAAATGCCTTTACAGTACAAAAAACAAGTAAAAAATATGCACAAACTAAGGGTGAGGGTCAGTGAGTTATTTGTAGAAACGAAGATGTTGAAAAATATAACTTATTATGTGGTATAGTAAACACTTCATATGTAATCAACTTGTTTGCACTTGAACTAGTTGTTTAAATGTAAAGCCACAAATAGCAAAAGGTGTGTCATTATATAATACCCTACTTCTTATATATGGTTATACCAGTTTGCCTAATCCAACTGCAGGATACCTGTAGTACACTATTGTTTGATAATTAAGAGCTGAAACGGGTCTTGTGAACGAGCTCCAAACCTGTGCTACCTAAACGGCGCAGTCAGACGCATTGGGTCTTTGTTCGCCCGCCCATCTTCCCAGATTGATATCTGGATGGCTGCCTGGCTCACAGTTGACTTGTGGGCAACTATTCAGCTGCACACTGAGCCTGCCTCTCAGTCTTCACGGATCTTCAGCTGCATCTAACAGCCCTGGGGGCTTATGCTGGGGGTGATGCCTCAGCAAGCCACTGGAACAGGACAGGCGTTCTTCTCATCAAGAGGTGCCCACCTTCAACTCTGTGCATTATAATACCTTTCCGAAGCAGAGCAGAGAGATTACAGGGAGAACCTAGGGATTATTGAACCCTAGGTACCTCCCAACAGAGTAGATCACTGCGGTTCAATGCTAAGAAAACAAGAGCTCTTCGATCCCATTTTTGTTGGTCTGCAAACCTTGCTATTACTTAAATTGCAACTTGCCATCTCTCTTATTGTACTCTATACCACCATTATCATCTCTCCATCCTTATTGACAACCTTATTGACAAAATCCCTGGAATTTGCTTCTGAATCTCCTTAAACCTTTATGTGAACATTAGTTTTCTGGTGATAAAAACCACAGTGTGGGCCTCTCAGAGCTTTTCTTAATCAACTAATTTACAGTTTTAGAATTTTTTGCTGCTATCTTTCTATTCCTGCAATGAGCAGAGTTGCTGCCAAAAACAAGAAGGGAATTGCCATGAAAATCTATCATTTTACTCACCAGGATAGATCTTAATCTCCATCATCACCTTCCCCCATTGATTCGGTGGATATGGATGCCTGCACAGGGAATGCCTCAGCTATGAACTTAAAAACATAGGGCTGGATCCAGACCTTGTTAAGTGCATTAACTTAGTTACACCTGGGCTAAACCATGTTGAATTCAGGGGGAGTCAAGTTAATGGTTTACTTTGCATGCAGGGATATATCTTTTTAAATTGCTTACTGCACACAGATACTGACCAGCTTTACTATCACAAAGTGTTTAGACTTGGGATAGGAAACATCACCTCTCAACTCTTATACTGTTTGCAGCAGATGAAATATGACTCCCCTGAAATCAACATGGTTTAGCCCAGGTGTAACTAAGTTCATGCACTTAACAAGGTCTGGATCCAGCCCATCGTGTTTAGCACCCAGAGCATTTCTATTTTTAAATATAGTAGTGTCATTTCTTTGGCTCCCCTATATATTTATCAGCCCTTATTGCAGCCCCTTTTATTTTTCAGACCTTATTGCAGCCCCCTCATAAGTTTCAGGTTTTTTTTACAGCCCCCTTATAATTTTTTATAATTGAGCCCCTTTTAATTCCAGCTTCCATTGTTTTCCCCTTTTAATGTCCATTCCCCATGTGTGACCCTTTTAATGTCCAGCCTCCATGTGTGCCCCTTTTAATGTCCAGCTTCCCTGTTTGCCCCTTATAAAGTCCAGTCTCCATGTGTGCCCTTGTAATGTCCAGCCTCCATTGTCTGCCCCTTGTAATGTCCAGCCTCCATATATGCCCTTTGTAATGTTCAGCCTCCATTGTCTGCCCCTTGTAATTTTCAGCCTCCATTATCTCCCCCTTATGTCCAGCATCCAATATCTTCCCCTTATGTCCAGCCTCCATTGTCTGCCCCTTATGTCCAGCCACCATTGCCTGCCCCTTATGTCCAGCCTCCATGTGTGCCCCTTATGTCCAGCCTCCATTGTCTGCCTCTTATGTCCAGCCTCCATGTGAGCCCCTTATTTCCAGCCTCCATTGTACGCCCCTTATGTCCAGCCTTTATGTCTGCCCCTTATGTCCAGCCTCCACTGTCTGCACCTTAATTCCAGCATCC
>WWET01003966.1:16731-34859 GCA_011038615.1 Limnodynastes dumerilii | reverse complement strand
CCAGTCCAGTCCAGTGCTGCCTCCAGTCCAGTGCCGCAACCCAATCCAGTGCCGCAACCCAATCCAGCGCCGCAACCCAGTCCAGTGCTGCAACCCAGTCCAGTGCTGCCATCCTGTGCTGCCCTGCCTCCAGTCCAGTGCCGCAACCCAATCCAGTGCCGCAACCCAATCCAGCGCCGCAACCCAGTCCAGTGCTGCAACCCAGTGCTGCCCCTGTACTTCGTCAACCAGACCTCTCTTTACCTTTTATCGTTGAGGTGGACGCATCATCAGAGGGGGTGGGAGCTCTCATCTCACAAAAATTCAAGGATGGAAAGATTCACCCCTGTGCCTTCTTCTCCCGACTTCGCTACATGTGAGGAAACTACATGACCCTACTTGCTGTACTTCGTCAACCAGACCTCTCTTTACCTTTTATCGTTGAGGTGGACGCATCATCAGAGGGGGTGGGAGCCGTTCTCTCACAAAAATTCAAGGATGGAAAGATTCACCCCTGTGCCTTCTTCTCCCGACTTCGCTACATGTGAGGAAACTACATGCAGAGACCCTACTTGAAGCCAGCTCACTTTGTCTTCAGCCCGTCTCACGCCCCTCCCCTCCGACCCGGGAGCAACCAAGAAGTTCCCAGATCCGTGATACCATACTAGTAATCCGTTTGCATTGGGAAGAGGAATACGCCAAGGCTCTCCTCTGTCACCTGCACTATTTGCTATGGCAATAGAACCTTTGGCGTGTTTAATTCGAGAAACAGGAGACATGCATGGGTTCCCCACGGTTGGAGCACCAGATAAAATCACCCTCTATGTGGACAATATGCTTTTATTCTTAGCAGACTCAGAGGTCTCCCTGACTAAATTATTAGAAATAGTGGGTGATTTTGGTAATTTTGCAGGATTAAGGATTAATTGGAATAAATCCAATCTTTTTCCTTTGAATGGAATGATCCTGACAGCTGCGGACAGTCACCACCAACTGGTCTGGGCTACAAAATTTAAATATTTGGGCATCTGGATTTCAGCTAATCATTTAGAATACGTGAAACTAAACATTGACCACATCACTACATACGTTAAAAACAAAATCAAATTATGGGAAAAACTACCACTTACTATGTCTGGCAGAGTCAATCTCGTAAAAATGATTGTGCAGCCTAAATACCTCTACCCCCTGCAGCATGCACCACTTTATTTGCCTAAACAGGTATTTCAAAAGATCAATAGCCATATTTCATCACTGATCTGGGCAGGTGGCAGGGCACGAGTGCGCATGAGCACATTGCAGAGACACAAGGATGATGGAGGCCTAGCTATGCCCAATCTCAGACTATACTATATAGCTACTCAATTACTTCAGGTGATGTACTGGGTGAGGGGAGTTGCAGTGGACACTACCTCAGAACATTTTCTAAAATCTAGGAGTAACCCCGATTGGACCCCACTGCAAAACTTGTTGACGACCTATAATACTGGGGGCACGGCTCCCATTCTACGCCAGGCCAGGCTTGTGTGGAGAGCAGCTCATGGTATCCTGAAGGGAGAGGGACAGGATCCTGAGACCCCTCTGTGGGACAAACAACAATTTGCAGAGTTGAGAACGTTGGAGGGGAGAAGTATTTGGTGCACACACAACATTAATACGCTAGGAAGTTTGTTCCTTGATGACATATTTAAATCTTTTACCCAAATCCATGAGGAGTATTCTATTCCCTACTCTTACTTTTACAGATACCTGCAACTCAGGCACTTTTACAGATACCTGCAACTGAGGCATTCTATTCACGTCAAATTTCGAGAGAATGCCCTGACTATACTCCCTTCTCCAGTCAGGGTACTGATTCAGGGTCTTCCCTGAGAGGGAACAATATCTTCTGCATATTCCGCCCTGAGAGGGGTAGTGTCAACCGATATACCTGAGCTGAGAGGCAAGTGGGAGGGAGACCTGAGGTCGGTGGATGACGAGAAGTGGGATACAATTTTGCAGTCCAGTAGACAGGCTACATCATCTGCCCAATTCAAAATCCATTTTTACATATTACATGTATTTGACTCCGAAGCGGTTGTTTCGCCTTGGCAGACACCCAGATGAGATGTGCCATAGATGTGTTCATATTGGGTCGTATTGGCATCTGTTATGGAACTGTTCCCCAATACTAAGATTCTGGCAAACCGCACTCGATACTTTAAATATTTCACTACCCATAAGTCCAGAGTGCTGTATTTTTGGTATCTTTCCTGCGGATACTTTTGACAGAGTGCTCTCTAAATACCTATAAACCCACTTCTCGCTGGCCCAGTTCATCATCTCTCGAAAGTGGATGGCTGCGACTCCACCGCGGCTAATAGAGTGGATATTACTGGTTAATGAAACCATATCTCACGAGGAATTTGTGTATGTGGCAAGAAAGACGCCCCACAAGTTTCATAAGGTATGGGATCCGTGGATAAATTCGATCTACTACACTGGTATTACTCCTTTTGTTCCATCACTCGGTACTCCTAACTCTGACCCTAACTCTAGATCTGTATGACTGAGTAACTAAGGAAATTAAAACAGACGGTAATATGTAATGTCTCCGTATGAAAACACGTCACTTGCAACACTGCTCATGTGTTAACATGGTACCGTTGTAATAATATCCGAGAAGGAAAACAAGACTGTTCTTTAGGGGGTTTTTCGTTATGTATTTTTTTTTTAAGTATTATGTTTGCATATGTTAAAACTTCAATTAAAAAATATTTGATTTAAAATAAAAATTTTGTTTATAATTTATCTTATAGATATGTCAATCAAATCCTTTTATCATTTCATTTCTCACTAAGATTTCTATTGTCTCAGATTGTGCTACCACCCGGAATGTCATATATAACCAAAACAACACGACAGAAAAGAAATCCCTATGGTAGAGAACCAATCATAATAAGCAATCATGAAAAAAGTATTAAAAATATATATATTTTTATAAATTATTAAAATAATGTAGGACCTATGTAATCAGCAAAATATAAATAAAATAAAAAATTGTCCTGTACACCCTCCTAATATGATAATAGGATTAAATATACCTTCTTAGGTCTGTAACAAAAATTATTATTCAAGAGACCCTATATATGTGTTATGGCTAATATTTAAGATACCACTTCTCCAACAATCTCAGTATCAAAAGAACATATATACCTCAGAGAGCAGAATTAATGAGAGTATTGTGTTCCTGAGACTTGTACACATCTATAGAGAATAATGTGCAAAGCATAACATGTTTTTAAAAAGAGGACAGAACAGCACGATCAGACTGGTTCAAGCAGACTGGACAATGAACTAAATGAAAAAGCTCATCTCCCATGTGTATTTTAATGGAAGTACTTTTAAGTAGTAATAAAGGCAGCACAGCAATATTGGGTATGCAGAAGGGGATTTCTGTAAGAGTCCCATACTGCGCCATGAAATGGATGGGCTTATGTACATCACACAAGATTGGCTTCCACTCCTTAAGGTAAAAAACAAAACAATAACATATTAATGCATTTATGTCAACTTGGAATTGGTTTCCTAAGGTATGTGTATACGGATTGCTTAACAGGGCTATGGGCTACAAAGAAAATAGTCTGTTACCTGATCAATAGATATTCCTAGAAAAGTGTATAATCTAACATTTTGAGGTTTTGCTTATTGTGATAACATATGAACACATGGTTGTGTTAGGAATGACCATATTATGTGGTATACTTTTCAAGATTTATTAGATGGTGACAGGGTCAACTTACCCAACCATTCTTTTTTGATAATTCCATGTCTTGTTTTATTACAATTGTTTAAAACAATAAAGCGCAAAGTGCAATATAAAAACCAGTCTATTTAAAATAAATAAAAATAAATAGGGTATTTTAAGTCCAGATACCTTCACATTTTTGGTCAGCTATGACAGATTTCAAGATACAAATTTGTTTTTATTTACTTTTATTTGAAGTACCATACAAAATGTCATTTTAGAGTACCAGTCTTGGAAACATATACTGGGTTTACATTAGTAAACATTTATTTCGAAACCAGGACAGCTTAAAGCAAACAGACAAAAGAAAATCTTTGTTAAAATAAGCAAAGTATAAAGTTAGCATGAATACAAGAGGAATTAAAAGAAGTTACAAAACACTGAGCACTAATTTATCTTGCATGTATTTTGGATAAAATAGCCTTATGACATAAAACAAATGTAAAATCAAACATACACAAAAAAATCAGCTTATTTCAAAGAGTTCAACATTTGTGTCAAACGGCTTGTTGTAAAAAAGGGGGAAAAATACAGACAAAAAAAATGTAAATTATCCTTATAATCCAAGGACAGAAACAGAATGTAAAATCTGTGACACAAAAGTTAGAAGTTCTAATCTCCTAGTCATGGGATTATTAGTACATATGTAAATTTTCACAGTATTCTTTTTCTTGCCTAATCTACAGCAATGAAAAATTAAAATTAAAATAAAAGCTTATTTGTTAGAGTCAAAGTGGAATGGAATAAATATAAAATGTGGTTAGGTATAAAAAAAAAAAAGCTAAAAATAATTTCAAATAAGCCTTTATCTGCATAGGGTTACATAATTCAACAAGTTTAATATTCTTTCCAGAGTAAAAATAATATGAGCAAAGTGTCTACTCAAATCAGACACTAAAGAAAATATATAAGTAAATTTGATGAATTTGGGGCGTGATGTTGCATAATTCTATGCAAATGAGACAAAATGAAGCTTAAAAAGCAACATTGCGCTCAATTGGTCACTTATTGATAAGCAGTTTAGCTGCTATAATCTAATAAATCAGGCATAGGCCTTTTAAAACCCTCTGCATGCTCCAACAGTACAGCTGATACCTAGTAAAGCATGACTGATCTCGTAGTTACAGCACCTGGAGTGCCACATATACATTGTTTAAATCACTGACCAAAAACACTTGCCAGATATTTATTGTCCTTAACACTGTCCCTGTGTATATATGAAAAAAGGTGGGGCCAATGTTTGGTTGTTTTTAAACCAAACATTTTATAAATGTATAAACTGAAAAAAACTCTAATTGGTTGGTGATGAGGATTACTGCTTTGCAAATAATACCCCACTTTAGGAATGGTTAATAGAGAAGGCAGGTGGGAATTGTCAAAAAGGATGAACAGCCAACTAACGTTAATTTGCACTTTGTAAGCTTTGTCCTAATCACATGTTTCATTTTACTACCATATGTAACACAATTGACAATGATAAAGAAAACCACATTTTACCGTTTAAAATAAAAAATCTTATATGTTTTTCATAAAATGAGACCAGGTAGTACTCAGAAGGTAAAAAAAACAACGCAGTGAACCGTGTAACAAGCTGCCTAACTATGTTCAGAGATTAAAGTGCAAAATGGATTTCAAGACTTATTGTGAGGCACAGTATTAAAAAGGAAACAAGTATATCCAGAATCTCAGATGACCTATGACATAACTGGACAACTATATAATGGCATTTCCCATTTTAGTTGACATATTTTAAAATTGACAAATATAATACTATTAGTTCATTTCAAGCAATGTAATCACACTGGAGACCTGCATATAAACTAGAGTTTTGCTTTTGCTATTTTATTTTATTTTTTAACCATGGACTTACAGTACACCTTGTTATACTTTTTATTTAGCCCTACACTAATGCTGAAGTGCATTATGTAGCTAATTTAAATGTGATGCTTATGTGACTACATGCACTTTTAACATATACTCTTTATCGTAGACCACTGAATCTTATGTTAAAATATTTCATATTGGATGCCACTGTATCCCTTCTGCAAGAGACACTTTTAAATATACAGATTGCTTTAATTTGTAATTTTCACACTTCTATTTTACATTATCCTTTGTGTTTGCATCGAAGGGGGTGATGTGTATATGGAAAAGCACAGGGATTAATTTTTTATTTAAACTAGTACAGGTATGTGAGCTGTAACCTTTAATCGTAAACTTTCAAATTGATTACATGCTAAACTTAGCCCCTAGAATGAGTATATTATATTGAACAGAAAATGTACAACATTGCACTGGCATTTAGGTTTGGTTAGAAGAAATTTTCTTATTCTGTTTAAACACTACAGAAGCCATCAATGGCTGTGTCATTTCATGGTTACAAAACAAACAACTTCTACAAAGAAAGGGGAAAGGGGAGAAGCTGTCTGGGCAATACTACTGCAGATCCTGTAAAAGCCACAGCACTTGCAATCATGATACATTATCTTTTTTGTTTAGATAATAACAGTTTAAAGAAATGTATCTCACAAATTTTTTTGCAGGTTGTTAATATGAATCAATCATTTAGCTGATATACCCCTGCACAAGCAGAGAAGCTTATTAATATACAAAAATAAAAAATTTTGTTTAAAAGAGGCAATGCAGTTTTTTTTTCATTCGGTCCATTGGCTATCTTGAATACTAGGTCATTGTTTAATATCTAAATTAAGGTTAAAAAAAAGCTTGTTATACAATTGGTGACAATCCACTCATATTTTAGTCTTAGCCCAGACAAAAGACCCAGGCCTAATGCTATAACCCATGGAAACATGGGAATCAAAATGAGCTTCAACTCATGCATTTTCCCATTTTAAAGTATGTGTGTAAATAAGCCCACAATACACATCTTATGACAAAACTGTAGCTATGAAATATAGTTTTAGATATCTGAAAGTATCAATCAGTTTTAAGGACTGAATTCCATTGCATAAGACTACGGTATGTGCACATGAAAGGAATATACAATAGGATCTCATACAAACATTCTTTAAAATGTTTTGAATATAAAAACAGTATAACACAGAGCAAGATTGTATAATCTTATTAATATAGAATACTAAAAAATAAACAGTAAACTTTGAAAAGCTACAGGAGTATAGTTTAACACAGTCTAATATGGCCTGTTTCAAGGGTTACGATAGATAGCAAATTAAATGCTATTTACATTCACAGCCTGTATTATTGACTGCATTGAAATCCCATGTGGCTTCAATGTTAATCAGACCTATTTTCACTCACTTTCAACAGTGTACACAAGCAAGTTAAACAGCAGACTGAAAAAAACATTTAGAAGGAGGGGACTGGCATAAGTCATTGGATAGGAATATGGGAGAATTATGTGGCGAACCAGCGACACATTTCGGTAATAACCAACTATATCCCCTAAACATTACAAAAAGATTGCCTAGTTATTTTAGCTTAATTTTGTTTAACTTTATATTATTACTGACAACAAATATTGTTTTTTTCATTTTTTTAGACTATAATAATGCTTATGCTGTCACACAAACATTTATCAAGTTATCTATTTTTAAAGTTTATATTTGCAAAAATCTAAAAGCAAAACCATTGCAATAATATTGTCAACATAAGTGTACTGTGGTACTGCTTGTACTTTCAGCTGCAAATATTTAAGTATTTCAGGCACATGAATTTTATATATATATTGGCGACTCGAAAGGTTTGTCAAACCCTGTATAACCTCAGCTTAATATTGGCCTACTGACTGAAATGTTCAGAAATGTATCCAATATAAATGGAGATTACTGTAAACTTGTGTACATTTGTTATGTGCAAAAAAGCGAAAAGAAAAACAAACAAAAAAATGTACCATTATGATTTTATGGCACATCAAAATAAATTTGAGGAATAAACTAATTATTTGCCATTAAAATAGTTTACATACAGCTTTAAGCTAAAAAGAAAAAGTACACATGTACAGTATACAGTATGTGCAGTGTAGGATTGTTTAGAAATGTTATGCTTTGATCTTACAATTTAACATTAAATCTGATATTACGAAACATCACCATAAGAATATTGAAACCTTTGTTGGACATAAAAAAAGAAGCCAAGATACTGTAACATTATGTTAATAGTTTATCATAAGCTAAGGAGGAAACCATTCAATTAGACACTGTTAAATGGAATGTGAAGCTTTGTATGGTAATGACATACTAGATATGATTACTTTTCACTTCATTTTCATGTGATAATGCCTGTTTTCATGAAAATGAAGTAAAAAGTATATACAAAGCATAGATCATCATGGAAAACTGCAGTTTTCATGGCCATCCATTTTCAGATTACAGCACTCTGCTGGCCCGTTCTTAATGCGAGCTGGCACTAATTTATATTTACTAGCTGTCGAAGTAGAGTTTTTCATTCTGCTCCAAGAGTAATAATAATAACACCATCTGAGGATGCATTTGTTGTAATAATTCCAATGATCTTCCCATATATTCCCCTTTTCTTCCCTCTAATAGCTTTTATTATGGGGGGAGTAAAAGGAGGTAGTATGGGGAGACCACTGGAATACACATGCAATTAAATTAAAAAACGAAAATATTTTACAAATAAACCATTTTTTTAATAAGTAAAAAGACACACACACACACACACACACACACATAATTACACAAATCTTACACAATACTATTATTTTTAATTTTTTTATGTCGGGGGGAATGGTCCCTTAAAAAACAATTTATATACTTTCAGTAACCGTACACATGATGACTGACAAGTAGGATTATGATCAGAGGTCAGCCTGCTCTAGTAATCACAGAAGTCCTGGCAATGTCAGAAAATCATTCATTAAGGACTGAGTACAAATGTAAGAGAACCTTGGGCCACATACAAGGGATCCCCCTGCACACAGCTGTGCACTGATCAGGTCACTTGCCAGTAAGCTTTGCTCTTAAGTAAATGGGAAATTTGCCACTGCTTATAAGATGGGTATTGGCTTTAAGTGTATATTATGCTTAAAACTGAACAAAGATTGATATTATTCCAAATAAAAACTTGGTACATTGCAAATGTATATAGCAGAAGACATTCAGATAGGATTTGTAGTGCTAATATATACAAACTGTAAATGCCCTGTTATTGAACAGGTATTAATTTACCAAAGAGAATATTAATGAGACCACAGCAGATGACCATTTACCTCAAAAAGAGGAATCAAAATTAAGAGTTACGTATCTAAATTGTAACATTCAGTAATAGTTTCAGAAACAACTGTATATGGCAATAGAATTAGTTGACAGTTACCCTCAAAACTAGCACAGTTATACATAAACTAGTAATACACCTATTCCATCTTGGCAGTATTCATTTTCAAGGCAAATGTACGCCTTTTGATAAATGATCTGGCTACTTTTATTTTCATTGTCTGTGTGGAAAAACAAAAAGGACTTAGAAAGCTGCTAATCAAACCTGAGGCTTTTCTAGTAGTGACATTACTACTCTTCAAGAGGAATGAGCTGCATAACCAAATTTGGCTTTCAAGCTGACAAATCAACTGAAACTATAAAGCCAAAAGATGCCAAAAGGCAAAGGTGTGCTTTACAGGGATGGTGCTGCCATTACAGGGTATGTCAAGGTTACATTCA
Organism: Limnodynastes dumerilii; assembly: GCA_011038615.1. NCBI lineage: Eukaryota > Metazoa > Chordata > Amphibia > Anura > Limnodynastidae > Limnodynastes > Limnodynastes dumerilii. Next base: position 25,439 of record WWET01003966.1, on the reverse strand, counting down.
GGGCATCATTGTGCTGCAACAGAGATGTGTGCTGGTAATTCAGCACAAGATCCTTCAAAGAAGAGTATAGGTAATAGGGCTCAGCAAAGCCATAGCCAGTAGCTGTCTTGTAGATAACGCAATGCTTGGAGTCACCATCAACCCTAAAATGAGAAATAGCAAATGACAACTGTAAGTAAATGCATCAGGGATTAATATACTTGCTGTTAGCAGAAAGACATTTTAATAACTGCAATGGAATGATCAAGTTATGCAACAGGTTAACAGGAGGGGAGCATTTCACCTGGAAACATCAACTAAAGGACAATATACACTCCTGACCTGTTATAATGGGATGTAACCCATTCTGCTCAATAATGCTATTTAATTATGTTTGCAATTTATTCAATCTTTAACCCTGTTATTGAATCCTTGCACTCATAATGTTCTTAGTATTTATACATTTAATGTATTCCTTTATAAAATATCCCAGGCAGCAATACAAACCATACTTTAGTTTTTCTTTCCTTACAAAAGATCTTAATATTCTTTACTCCCCCTCCTTCACAACCCTTCATCTACATTGGCTTTGATCTAGTCTACACTCTACTAACACACATTAACTATTAACCTACCTTAAATATTTATCTGTACAACATCCACAAAATTATGCAATCCTCCTCTTCTATTAGTTGGTGACATATCTCCAAACTAGGTCCTTCTCCACATCTCTCATACAAATCATTCTCTTTCAGAATACTCAAACACCATCTGTCTTCATCTCACCTAAAATCACTAAAATGTCCCCTATGGATTGCGCACTCTGTCTGCAACAGACTAACCCCCATTCATGAACTCTTCCTCAACCTTTTTGTAGTAACAGAAACATGGCTCACTTATTTAAACATTGCCTCATCCACTTTATTCATGCCTCCATTCCAGGAGACAGACATAGAAGTGGGGTTGAACTACTTTTCCCAAATAGAACATTCACAGTTTTAATCAATGTCCCTTCACTTACTTTCACATCCTTTGAAGTACAAGCTGTACAAATCTTCAACCCTTTCTCTCTGCAGGTGGCTGTGATCTATTATTTCACCAATGCATCTTGCCAACAATTACCTCAACACATCACTGCATGGTTTCCTCATTTCTGATCCTCTGACATACCTACAATTATCCTAGGTAATTTTATCATCCCTATTAACAACCCTTCATCTCTTGATGACTAAGATTTTTGCAATCTGTGCAAAAACTTCTTTCTTTAGTTCCTAATTTCCACTCTCCAGATATTGCAGTATCTCACATTAACCACCTAGCATCTGCCCTTGATCATGTTACTCCAGTTACCTTTCATGCACCACAACGACTTCAATGTCAACCAAGGCATACAAACGACACATAAAACCATTGGAAACTATCCTGCAAAGCAGAACATCTTCACATTTCGTTCTTTTATTAATTTTTAACTTACCTCAATGCTTATCACACTTATTGAAGTACTCTGGACAATGTCAATGAATACTACTTATAGCTTCTATTGTACATTAATCCCCTACTGAGCCCTCCTGTGCAAAAATCTACCAATATCCATTTCTGGTCAATCTTATTCTGAAAGAACAATGCAAGATCAGGCGGAAAATGCCCATCCTCCTACTCTTCCTCATCAACAACTAACATACAACCCAATACTTCTCCTCCACACTATGGCACAACATCCTCATTCCAACCCACAATGAAGAGTAATTATCTGCTATTTTGTTCTCTTCCTACTCTTCTACCTGTCCTACTGATCCTGTAACCTCACAAGTCAGTTGCTGTCTATCTTCTGTACTTATTTTAACCTTAACTACAATCTGATAAATCTCTTTCTACTGGTAACTTCCAGTCTTTATTCAAGCATACACTAATCACTTCAATTCTGAAAAAACCCAACACTGACCTTAACTCTCCCTGAAATTATCATCCTGTTTTCCAGCTTCCATGCACCACAAAGCTGCTAGATAAACTTGAGTCTACTCGCCTTTCTCACTTTCTCTCCTTGCATAGTCTTTTGGATACTCTTCAGTCTAGCTTTTGATCCCAACACTGCACAGAACAAAGTGGCCAATGATTTAATCACTACAATTTCTGAAGGTCACTACTCTCTTCTAACTCTCCTGGATCATTCTACTGCTTTTGACACTACTGACCACTTTTTGCTAATAAAAATGTTACAATCTCTAGGTATTTAGAACACAGGTATTTCCAGGTTTACTTCCTAATTATCTAACAACACTTTCAGTCTGATTTTCTTGATCCACCTCCTCTGTTCTTCCTCTGTTAGTATACCAAAAGGCTTAGCGTTGGGTCCATATCTTCTTCCCAATCTATACCACTTCCCTTGTAAAGCTAATTAAAGTAATTTCGATTTTAGTGTCATCTCTACGCAGATACAAAAATTTACCTATCCACTGGGTTTCTAAGGTCCACTCTGTCCGTCACTACATTGCTTGAATGTATTTTACAGAATCAAATACAAAATCCTTTTGCTAACCTACAAAGTCAATACCAAGACTGCACCTGCATACATATTAACACATCTCAAGAAATATCCCAGCTTGCTCTCTTAGATCTTCACAGCATATGCAACACTGCTCTACACTAAACAAATTCTCAGATTTAGTTATGAGACTACTCCTAGGCTGCACCCACACAATGCAACCCTACAATGTTGTATATTCCGTAAAAATATTATATTTATTTTTGTGGGCAGAACCATCTTATCCACCCAGTCTGCCTGATACTACCAGTCGTGTTATAATGATTGGTAAAATTGGTAAAATCAAAGGGGTTATACAAAGAACAGCAAAAATAATTATTTAGAAATCATAAAGTAGGCTTTAAGAAAGGGGATGGTCTATCAGTGGTGTTCACATGGTTTTGAGACTTTATACTTACACAACAGAACAAGCATAGCAACCTTTCTGGCGACTCTCTCGAATCAAGAAGGTACCATTGGCCTTCCCGGCTAGCATCTCTTCAGCCTGCTCTCGTTTCATTTTTCCCATGTACCAAGTCCGCTCATCATGGTGTGGGAGATCCTCATCATCATCCCTCATGGTATATGGGCTGAAACCGAAGACAGACTAGAAGTTACATGAAGTCTATAGTAACCGGTCACTAATTAGTAATGCCTACAAATATTGAAAGCCTAAAAACATGACAGTTTATTGTATGCAATACAAGAAACTATTTACATTTATGAAAGCAGATCCAACAGAGAACTGGGGAATGGAGGAAAAATGCAAGCTGTCTGACCACTTTCAGGTGATCTGAGCAGCAACTTATATTTCGAAAGTGTCAGCTGTATCAGTGCCGACAGTTGTTTCATAAAGAGTTTTTTTATGCCATGTGGAATGTTCCTGTTTTGACAAGTTACCTGTACTATGTGCAGTATGGATTAGGGTTACACTGCGCAGCGGGGAATATTAGAGTTAAAAAGAAGGGGAAACCTTTACCTTGCGCTTCTAATTGTGTAAAAGTGCAGCCTACAATAGTGATGGTATACTCCACACTGTGTACCGGAAAGAAGTGCAAGTGCTAACAATAAAGTGCAACATAAAATGAGTCTTTAAATAGTAAACTCTTTGTGCAAATAACCTGTGTAGGTGTTACACACAGGTGGAGAGGAGACTCAGCAAGACAGTTTAGGAGTTAATATAGAACCCGGGTACCATCATCAATTTATTTTCTTCAGACCGTCCGGTATGGGTCCTCCACCCTGGGGGGTATTCTTTATTTTTATTTTGTTTCAGTATTTTGTTTTATTATTGTTTAATAAATACATACTTTTTTCACACATTGGAGTCTCTCCCTCTTCCCTCATATATTGCCTATAACGGAGAACATATATTAACGGGAAACTTGGATCCAGCAATCATAATCTACAGCTGCGTCTCAGTTGGGTGAATACTGACAGGGAGCAAGAAAAGTATTGAGCATCTTTCACCACTATATAGAGACTGAACAGAGGGGTTTCCAACTTCAGCGTTGAAAATTATCCACACCAGGACATAGCAACGGATGACGCGGAAATCACCACTAGCAGCCGTGTTTTAGTGGAGTAAGCACCAACAGGAAGCGGGAGCTTTCAGACACTGTATATCATTCGCAGCTGCACGTGGATCGGACGGAGGCCGTCTACAGTCCTATCCTTTTAAACCACCAAACTGTAAGCTTTGAATACTTTTTTACGGGACATATTCTTTATTGGATAATTTCTATACGAACTTTGGAGGTATCTATCCCTATTAGACATCTAAAGATTTAATCTAAGCCACGGCCCTGTGTGGATCTAAATTACAGGATTAGTATGCACGCATATCGATTACTGTGAATTGTTTGCATTTCAGGTTATTTGCACAAAGAGTTTACTATTTAAAGACTCATTTTAGGTAGCACTATATTGTTAGCACTTGCACTTTTATTCGTTGACTGATTGGGTTTGTTATTTGCACGTAGATAGATTTAATATATTTAGTAAATATCCAGTTTATATATTTAATTCATTTATTTAGTATTATTAGCACTTTATTTATTTTTGTGCTTTAGTCATTTATATATTTTGATTAAGGCAATTGCGCCCACTTTAGTGCCCTTCCACTTTTGAATATTAGAGTTAGACTGCAGAGAGGGAAGGGTTAGGATCAGGCTGCTATGGAACAGTTAGAAACGGAGGGTTAAAGGAGGTTTAAGGTTAGAATGCAGGAAGGGGAACTGCGACAGTTGTCATTATCCTGTGGCTGTCGGATGCCTTTTTCTTACACGGGGAACGCCGCTCATCTTGAATTTAGAGTAGGGTGAGGTACTGCTCGGAAGAGTGAAGCGTGTCCTTGCGGACACTAAAGATTTGGATGAGGGTCTCCCGGATCACCTGTAGTACAGCGAACGAAGTCTCCCCATTGTACTGTATGTATATTATCCCTGCCTACAGCACTGTTTATACTTTAGTATTAGGAATTCTTTACACTTGTTTACATCTGTAGGAGGATATGCTTTCATGTACTTTGCCACATGTTTCTTATTCGCCCTTTGTTTTTAATGAATTTGTATAATAAAAAAATACTGCTTTAAATATGCAGTGCTGTCTCTGATATATATGTGAGTGTGCACTTAGTATACCCCCGATGGGAATTAGCCATAATTGGCAACAAATTCCCCAACTGTGTGTTTCAATATTTTCTAGTATGTATGTCTAGAGAATATTTAAACCAAATCCAGTTTGAATAATTTTTATTAGTCAGTTGAAAAATATTAGGACAATCATTGTAGTAGCAGTGAAATGGTTTCACCTATTTGGCATGTGTGATTTATATTATTCAATAAAAGAACAGTTTTATCATTTAAGTTTGGAGGTTATCATTATGTTATGCATGACACAGAAGTAACCTTATTATAACCAGTGATCCATAAGGTTTGATATTTAGGATATCCTTATATTTATCCCAAACATGTTTAAACTGTTCTACTGTGTTAGCCTCAACCACCTCAGATGGGAGGTTATTCCACTTATCTATCACCCTTTCAGTGAAGTCATTTTTCCGTACATTTCCTCTAAATCTACAACCCTTTAGTTTATATTCATGCTATCGTGATCTATTACACCTCTTCCTTTGAAAAATTCCACCCTCCTCTACCCGGTCACAACCCTTGATATATTTGAAAGCCGCTATGATATCCCCCTCTCCCTTCTCTGCTCTAAGCTATACATGTTTAGTAACTCTAGCTTTTCTTGGTATGTTTTGTGACACATGCCATGGACCATTTTAGTTGCTCTTCTTTGTCTCTAAGGTATTTATGTATTTCTGGAGATATGGCCTCCAGAACTGAAAACAATATTCTAGGTGAAGTCGTACTAACGATCTATAAAAGGGCATCACTTCTCTCTTTCTGCTACTAATTCCTCTCCCAATGCAACCAAGCATCTGACTTGCCTTTCTCATTGCTTTGTTACATTGCTTGGCTACCTTTAAATCACATGAAAGAATGACTCCTAGATCCCTTTCCTCCTCAGTGGTTTCTACTGTAGTGCCATTAATAATATATTGAGCTTTTGGGGGTTTTTTTGGCATTAAACTGTAGTTACCACACTCTTGACCATTCCTAAATCATCCCTCATTTTGTGTACCCTCCTGACGTGTCTACCTTGTGTCATCTGCAAAAAAATCATATTTTCCCCTTGGTACCACAGGCCACAGGATACCACAAACCGTTTGTAATTTATTTGTTTTTATGAACTGCATTTGAAACAAGAAACTAAGAAATACTCACTCCTCTGGCTCATGCTTCATGTCCAGCCACTCACTGATATCTTTCTGTCGGGCACCATTCCCAAGCAACCACCTAATTGAATACATAGGAAATGAAATTCAAGACATAACAAAAAAAAACAAAAAACGTTATAATATAACAGCAAAAAACTGACTAGTAATATTAGTCTGTAGAAGACTGCTGTCAATAACAGAACAGAAAACACTAAAACAGAAATGTAAAATTAAAGCAGCATATATTAATTTTTATTAACACAGTTTGTCATAAAATATTACCAGCCATACAATTGGTCAATATAATGAAAATAAATGACCTTATACACGTGTGTATCTCTCTGTACATAGATCTCTCTAGAGCTATCTATCAATCGAATTATCTCTAGCTAGTTAGCCATCTATCTAGCCACTTACTTAACTATCTATCTATAGGGCCACCTACCTATTTTGCTATCTATCTAGTTTTCTAGCCATTTATCTCTCTATGTAGCTCTTTATCACTATCTAACAAAATAAGGGAAAATAAGAATGCAATTAAGATTAAACCCCTCTTTATAAACTAAGATCAAATATACAACCATTTAGAAACCAAAAAAAAAAAAATCACAGTTAAACAGTAATAATAAAAAACAATGTGCAGCATATAATAATCACAATGGCCCAGATCCTGAATTAGTAACGACAGGGGACTTACGCACGCTGACTGCGTAAGTCCCTTCTCAGGTAACAGGTACGCAGGCGCACACACATTACGATTGTATACCGGCAAAACACTTTGTTACATATGATTGCCGGTACGCAAAAGGGGCTGACCCCTAATTTATTAATGTCGTATCTCCGCCACAGAGGTGGAGATAGACATTTAAATTAGGGTTTGGGAGCGCGGAAGCCCCGGTACGACTAGGTCGTACTAACTGACCCCCGCATGCATGTAAAGCGTGCAGGGGTCAGGATCTAGCACAATATTTGTAATAAGTCTTTCTATTAAAAGGGGCCCCTTTATATAAGACACCTCAGCACTCTTGCATTAACCAGTAACTAACCATAACATTCTATCTTTAAAATAAAATTCTGAGAATTTGTTACATACATCTGCAGATATATGATGCCACCAGCCTCTTACAAGGCTTCTTTGTTTGATGGTCCTAACTCTAATACTGTCAGAGTCCCAACTTTGGGTCATAAATCATGTATTTTAAAATTGAGAGCAAAACACACCACAGACGTCCCCAAGTCTCCAAAATAGCTAAACTGGACCACTCCCTCTCAGCTGCAATCCCAGACATGAATCCAAACAAACACACACAAGATGGTGTTTGTTCAATGTATTTAGTTTTAGTTAATCTACAGCAGGTGCTAGAAAAGTATGGGTAAATCTACATAGATATCCAGAAAGATAAATCCAGGAATAATTTAACACTATAGATTTGTTGGTGTTGATTTCAATTTAGCAGCTCACATATACATACACACACACACATAAACAGTCTTCTATTGCAGGTTACTTACACTAGATACTGGTCTCTAAGTTTACGGAGCTGCAGCAAGTCTGGTTTTAGGCTGTTAATTTTTTTGTCAATCTCTCGGTTTTCAGATGCTTGCTTCTTTAAGTCCTGCTCCAGTTTGTTTTTGCTGTCATGGATCTCGGTCACTCGAGATTTAAGTTTCTCTGCATTACTCATGATCCTTTTGGAAGATTGATATACAAATACAGAGTAAGTTGTAATAAGCAAAACAAAAATAATGCATGACTAAAAAGCTCTCTCAAGGTTGGTACCTAAGCAAGTTCTTGGAAAATAAACAACGATATGCCTAGTTTTGTTTAAGATCATCTTTTGATCCAAAATTCTTAAATACAGTACTTAATGAAATATTTTTTTGGCAAGAAGGAAAGTAACATCCATATATAGTTGGCATTTACAAAAATTATATCTTACTAGTGTGTACTGCCCCACAAGGCTGCAGAATTGTCAGAAACTTCATCGCATTATGCGACTTGATTTTTTGAGAGCTCCTAAAATTTCAGCGATGTCCCATCATCTGGAGAAAACTTTAGTGTATACTGACCCACTATCTTCACTGCAAAAATGCCATTCAAATTTCTCCATGTAGCCACCTTGTGAGAGTACATATCATTGCAGCAAAGGTGTCTTTAAACGGTTTATAAAACGATCCACAGGAAACTAAAGTGCAGTGTGCACAGTAGTGTTAAGAAAGAGACATTGGGCCTGATCCAGACCTACGCCTGCCGTCGCTAGGACGGCGGGCGTAAGATTGGCTGAAAAGCCAATCTGCGCATGCGCCGGAAGATGTTGCCCGGCGTCGCTACGGCAACGCCCGATCGTGGATCGGGCATCCGTAGCAGCGCCGTAGGGACGCTGGAGGGGATGTCCCCCAGCGTCCCTACGTTCAGGTTAGTGT
>WWET01003965.1:121686-144143 GCA_011038615.1 Limnodynastes dumerilii | reverse complement strand
AGCTCTAGCCTCTCACCCCCCAGCTCTCGCCCCTCACCTCTCACCCCCAGCTCCTCCAGCTCGTTCTTCAGCACCTGCACCATGGCCTTCACCGAGCGGCAGTCCTGGAAGAGCTTCTTGTAGTTCCTCCGGGCCCCGCAGGTCAGGATGTACCTCTTCAGCCGGACGATACTGGGGTGGTCCTCCCGCGAGGTGGCCTGAGGACAGGAGTGGGAAGGTTAGACAGGTGCCTTAGATGCATCACCGGCCTGTGGTCTCCTCCGTGCTGACCTTGCCCGTCTTGCCGTCCTTGTCTTTCACGCTGGTCTCGGAGCCCTCGCTCTCCTCTCCGTCTTTCCCTTGAGGTTTCTTAGCCGTCCCCTCGTCCTCCTGGGAGGATTTCTTGGTCTTTTCACCTTTCTCCTTCCGGTTGTCTGTCGTCTTTTTGGCTTTCTTGTTGTGTTTGTTGGGTTGCTTTGCGGCAGTCTTGCGTTTCGCTGCAGTCTCTTCCTCACTCTCTTCCTCGCTGCTCTTCTTTACCTGCGTCTCCTCCTCACTGTCGCTCTCTTTCTTTACTGTACTCTCTTCTTCCTCATCCTCCTTGCTGTCACTGTCTCTCTTTTTCTTTGCTGTCTCTGTACTCTCTTCTTCCTCCTCCTCACTGTCACTCTCTCTCTTTTTCTTTGCTGTCTCTGTACTCTCTTCTTCCTCCTCCTCGCTGTCACTGTCTCTCTTTTTCTTTGCTATCTCTGTGCTCTCTTCCTCCTCCTCGCTGTCACTGTCTCTCTTTTTCTTTGCTGTCTCTGTACTCTCTTCTTCCTCCTCCTCACTGTCGCTGTCTCTCTTTTTCTTTGCTGTCTCTGTACTCTCTTCTTCCTCGTCTTCACTGTCGCTGTCTCTCTTTCCTTTGACCTCTGCTTCGCTCTCCGTGTCTGTCTCTTTACTTTTCTTCAGCACTCTCTTACCCTTCTTGCCCCCTTTACTCTTTAACGCCTTTTTCTTTACCACCGTCTCCTCGGCATCACTCTCGCTGCTGGTTTCGCTGTCCGTCTCTTTCTTCTGCGGTTTCTTTAGCGCCTTGGCACCGGTCTTTTTAGGACCTTTGACCTGGCCGCCCCGCACCCTATTTATCGGTTTCCTCTCGGTGACCTTTTCCCGGGTGCTGCGGATGTTTACGTCACTGTCGGCGTCTGAATCCTCTACGCTTTTCTTCCCGTCCTCCTCGCTGTCGCTGGAGTCTGCCGCAGGCTTCTTCTTGGCGGCTGGCGCTTTCTGTGCCCTCGGTTTGTGTGGCGCAGTCTTCCGTTTGATTGCAGGGCTTCCTGTATCGCTGTCTGTCTCTTCTGCGGAGTCTTTTATGTCGCTTCCACTGTCACTGTCTACATACTTCCCTTTCTGTGGGCGTTTTTTCCCAGCAGTCTCTTTGGCGTCACCTCCAGCCTCTCGGTCTTTTCTGGGTGTCTTCTCTTTCCTCTGGGGGAGATCTCTTTTCTTGCCGGCAGTCTCTTTAGCGCTCCCTTTTTTAGCAGTCGTCTTAGATGTTAAAACCTCTGGGGAGCTTCCAGAGAGTCTCTTAGAGTCCTTCTGTTCAATCCCAGAATCCTCTTCTGATTGATCACCTGTAAATAGAACGATGAGCCAATCAAAACGCAGCTCTTGGTTACCTCCTCCTCGCACACCATAGTTCGGGCCCCTGACCCTGATGTTTGATTAAGCCACATAAATGGATTTCCCCTTCCTCTGGATCCATCTATAATGGTTGTAAGAATCCTCCTATTCCTCACCCTCGAGGGGTTTCCGCTTCTTTCCGGGGGGCTCCTTGCTTCCGGACACCTCAGCGTCACTTTCCTGGCGAGCCCTCTTCTGCACCTTTGTGATGAGTGGTTCGTCGTCGCTGGCGTCTTCCTCCTTTAGAGAAAGGACATAAAGTGCTAGTAAAACGCACGGGAGACGGGCCGGATTAATACAAAACGGCTAATTACATTTCAATCAAGGACTGAGCAGAGAAACGCGGAGGCCTCACAAGTGGTTATAAGATATCCCGGCCTTACAGCGCCAAGCCCGGGCTTCATCTAGGGGACATTCCTGTGTACACATGCGGAGATCCGGTGACACAGGACAGGAGGAGACTGTCCAACGAGGGCTATAATCAGGAATACTCAGCATATAATGTCACCGGGTGCAGATCAGTGAAGGGCGACAGCAGGTTATTGGCGTACGGGGTGGCATGCTTGAGGTGTCTCGTACAATGCCAGCTATTCACATGGTACGCTTGTGACACGCAGGATAATAACAGGGTAACATGAGCCCGGAACCTTCTACAGGACGTGGTGCCCATAATCTGCAGGCACCCAGTGATATCGCAGCTGGCACATCACATGCAGGGTCCCGGGGTAACTCTGAACACCCCCCCGCTCATTCATAGTGTCCATAACAAAGACAGAGCGCCAGCCCCCACACGCCAACTACTCAGCATGGGGTGAATCGCACAAAGGACATGTGACACACAGCAGCCAATCACAAGTAAGTTTTGGTCTTCCTAGTGACAATCACGATTGGTTTATTTCTGCGCATGGTTAAGTTAGAGGAATGGTTAATAGGTTGAGGTGTCCGGAGATGCCGAGCCTCCCCGATTACCATGGGGAAGAATGCTGGTAAGAAGGTTCCACAAGGACACATCGTACGAGCTCGGACCCTGGAAAACTCCTATCCAGCACTTGGAGGCCTGGAGCGCGTGACAGCAGGTAACGCAGAACACGAGGTGTTGAGGGAACCTGATGATTAGCGGCAGGAGAAGGGAATCCCTGAGATGGACGTCACTTCTTGTGGGGGATTCTATGGTCAGGGGGATCCAGCGGGAGAGAGGTTCTGAAATTAGGAATCAGGTGAAGTGCTTGCCGGAAGCTACAGCTCCACGGGATAAAAAGCGCATTTTAAATATTATAAAGACGGCGAGCAAGGAAAAGGAGGACGATGTCATTATCCACCTTGCGACAAATGACTTGCCCAAGGCTGGAGTTGTGGCTGTTATACATGAATTTGGTAATTCAGGAAATGCTGTTAAGCAGGCGGCCAACACGGGAGTCCCTCTGGAGCTCGGCCAGTACACGGATTGGAAGAAGGTAGAATAATGCGCATTAGTCACCTCAAGCAATTATTTCCGTCTGCGTTTAATTCTGGATCTCCTGCAATGCACGAGCCCGTACTGTACACGGACTACGTGCCGAAACCCCTTCCATCCCGCAACAATAAAAACTCGGGTGGACTGGACGGGCTCTGTGGCTCTCCATTACTTCCTGCGTTCTATGGACCCCCAGATCATCCGAACTCTAAACCTCTGGCCAGATAATCGGCGGTGTTTTCCATCCCCGAGCTGTGCGCGTAATGCACGAACGTACAGAGCGGTTACAGAGAATAAACGTAACGTGTGGCCCTTCGGCTGGCCTGTGTGGCCCCAGGGGATCAGTGATGTAATCATCTGTAGAGCGTCTGGGTGTTACCTGCATCCTCAGCAGCTCTTCCTCCACGATCTTCTTCAGTGTCTGGCGCTCCAGCGGGGACAGCGCCGATCGCTTCGCGTGCTCCAGGAACTTATTGCGAACCAGAGAGTGAGAGAGGACACTGCGGAGCGAGAGGAGACATCAGCCAGCGTCCTGTTCAGACCAACGACATCACACCGGAAATATGCCACAACAACAGAGACACCACCGCAACACCGCAAACACGCCAGAAACACGCCACAACACCGCAAACACGCCACAACACCAGAGACACCACCGCAAACACGCCACAACACCAGAGACACCACCGCAAACACGCCACAACAACAGAGACACCACCGCAACACCGCAAACACGCCACAACACAGACACAACACCGCAAACACAACAGAGACACATCAGAAGGTGAACGTCACACAGACACATCAATACCGCAAACACGCCACAACAACACGCCATGACATCACAGCGTGCCTCACAACATAACATGGATACATCAACACAGCTACAGAGCTGTGAGGTCACATGACTTCATGGAGAGCGATATCACAAGGTACACTGAAAGGACCCTGATGTCGCAATCTACGCAGAAAGCGTTCTGATGTCACAAAAAAATGGCGTCCACCAACCTAGAATTACTAGCCGGTTTAACCATTAGACTTCGACTTAGCGCCCTGGGCTACCCCCCCTATCGCACACCCCTGGCTGAATCTCAAATCTATGCAGAGAGACTGCAATGTCATGACGTCATGTTTCCAAAGGCAGAGAGGGACCAGTGACATCATTAAAACCCCTCATGACGTCACCTACTCTCCCATGAGTTACACCACACTGACGTCACTATGACATCCCCCCTTAGTCAGCATGACATAAGCAGGCCGTCACATGGCTCTGGCCCCAGACCTCCCCCTGTCCCGGCCCCACCTGAGGTCGGGGCTCCGCTGGAAGAGATCTCGGGTGAATCTCCGCATCTCGCGCTCCACATCTCCCGCCATGTTTAAACCACCGCTCCAGGGACAGGCGCCACGCCCACCCGCCTCCTATTGGATCGACCAGCCTCCGCCTGCCATCTCTTGATTGGCAGAACGTCCCTCGCCCCGCCCCTTTGTATTAAACCTATGCTCCAGCTCGGTCCTCAGCGCGGACGCCATCTTGAAGACTCCGCAGTTATCGCTGAACGGATCTGAGACTACAACAACATGGCCGACCCCTCGGCCTGCACCCGGCTGTGATTGGCGGGGTTTTTCAGGGGGAAGTGACGTTATATGTACACACGGTTTATCTTCCTGGAAGCGGAGCGGGCTGAGCGGCCGGTAAGACCGGGGAGGTCGGGTGACACGGCCCGGGGATGGTCAGCTGCGCGCGCTAAGGACGAAGGGGACTATATCTCCCAGAATGCACTGTCAGCCTCAGCTGTTACCAGTGCATGGGTCGTGACTGCGGTGCATGCTGGGACTTGTAGTTGTAGCTTTGGCTTCTCCTTGGTACATGGCCTCAGGGCCGGATTGAGGGCCATGTGAGCCTGGTGCTTAAAATGACCAAGGGCCCATACTTTATAGAATGCTTTGGAGAAATATGTCAGTCCCTGACATTCATCCTTCCGCTCTGCAGTGTGAGGGGGCCTTTTTTCCGATGAAGGCCTGGGTCTGTAGTTCCATTAGCCCCATTGTTCATCTGGCCCTGCATGGGCTTATTGTGATTCTCCCACCACCTCGTACTCTCTACCTCATAGTGTGGAGAAGGCTGATGGAGTGTGCCTGACCTGGTCCTTGGCGATCAGATTGGATGCAACCTTCTTACATACCCTCCAACATGACCCATTCCACTAGGTACAAAATACTCTGCTCCTCGGTTTCCAGCTGTCAGTTACTATGGAAACCACCTTTGTTGAAGAGGCAAATAGATTTTTAAATAACAGTTAAATCATTTGAACCAGATGAGTGACAGTTGGAAGCTCAGGAGCGGATTTATTTGTAGCTAATGGAATGGGTCATGTTGGAGGGTCTGTTCTTATTATAGTGCTTCATGGTAACACTCTCCAATCACATGGAGACACTGCAGGGATGGGGGTATATACACACTGCAGAGCTTCCATCTGCGAGTCTCAGAAATACATTTTCCACATGGCTGTGATAGGTACGGAGGCATTTGGTGCGGAGACATCGTACCTAGGAAGTAGAAGCAATCGATTTGGGAGCCGCTTCGCAATTGCGTGCTATGAAAAAGTCCATTCATCCCGCCGACCTACACCCACTCCGTTCCTGCCTCCATTTTGTTGTAGCATGAGTCGCACATACAAGCAATAATATTTAGCTACTTAGCACCAGATTCATAACAACAAAATGTCATACTTATGTGTATACGTAGTAACTAAATGTAGTGTTTCATTACGTAGATTGCGTACATGAGGTCTTTAAAGACCGCATGTACGCAATCTACGTAACAAAATGCTACGTAGATGGCGTTAAATTGTTACTACGCATGTGTAGTCGCTATAAACGGAGATCTAGGCGATCAAGTATAAAAATTCATTTTTGTGAATCCGGTCATTAAAGTGTATATTTTTTCTTGCTTCTAAGCAGTAATAAGGACTGTCTACACCATATAATATTGTCATATTTTTAAAATGTTGAATTTCAGCTTCTTTTTAATGTGCATTTAACCTTCTAAATATTAACATGAACTGTGCCGTGAGTCACATGGAACGACCCGTATCCGGCGTGTGCGAGGAGACCTGAGACGCCATTAATGATCTTTCCCCGCAGGGGGCGCTGCAGCGCAGGATGAACGGCCAGGCAGACGGAGAAGTGGATTATAAGAGGAAATATAAGAATCTGAAACGCAAGCTGAAGTTTCTCATCTATGTAAGTCCCGTTGAGCCAGGCAGGACCGCGTTCCGCGTTTGCACACCTTCTGTATGTCCTAGACGTCCCCTCTGGCGCCGTTTCCTCATCGGTAGACATGACCCGAATCCTTTCTCTCTCCTATAGGAGCAGGAATTTTTCCAGGAGGAGCTGAGACGAGCGCAGAGGAAACTTCTCAAAGTCTCTAGAGATAAGAGGTAACTCCTTATATACAGAGCGTTCTCCCCAGGAAGACAAGGTGTGAGGCGGCCATCTTGCTGACATCACCAATCCAATGGAATCAGTTCATGTACCATAAGAGCTCACTCTCTAAATGGTCCCCAATGAGCAGAAACCAAGTGACCGACCTGTAAAACAAATACAAAATGGGTTATACGATTATCGGGATACCCCAAAAACCCAATAAATAGTAGCAGGAACCGAGAAGTAGTGATGTCACTTTATAGGTCATTGGTGCGGCCTCACCTGGAATACTGGGGTCAGTGCTGAAGCCGTATCTCCAGAAGGACATAAGTACGTTAGAGACTGTGCAAAGAAGACCAACTAAAATGCTGCATGGCCTGTGTCACACACCATACAGAGACACTAGAGGAAGTAACATGTATAGCTTGGAGCAGAGAAGAGCAACTAAAATGGTGCATGGCCTGTGTCTTATCTTATACCAAACTGAGGGTAAAATAGATTCTGTCCTCATCCGCTCTCCAGATTATATCCAGGGATAGCCCCTTTCTTCCCCTCTCCCCTATATTCTGTCCTCATCCGCTCTCCAGATTATATCCAGGGATAGCCCCTTTCTTCCCCTCTCCCCTATATTCTGTCCTCATCCGCTCTCCAGATTATATCCAGGGATAGCCCCTTTCTTCCCCTCTCCCCTATATTCTGTCCTCATCCGCTCTCCAGATTATATCCAGGGATAGCCCCTTTCTTCCCCTCTCCCCTATATTCTGTCCTCATCCGCTCTCCAGATTATATCCAGGGATAGCCCCTTTCTTCCCCTCTCCCCTATATTCTGTCCTCATCCGCTCTCCAGATTATATCCAGGGATAGCCCCTTTCTTCCCCTCTCCCCTATATTCTGTCCTCATCCGCTCTCCAGATTATATCCAGGGATAGCCCCTTTCTTCCCCTCTCCCCTATATTCTGTCCTCATCCGCTCTCCAGATTATATCCAGGGATAGCCCCTTTCTTCCCCTCTCCCCTATATTCTGTCCTCATCCGCTCTCCAGATTATATCCAGGGATAGCCCCTTTCTTCCCCTCTCCCCTATATTCTGTCCTCATCCGCTCTCCAGATTATATCCAGGGATAGCCCCTTTCTTCCCCTCTCCCCTATATTCTGTCCTCATCCGCTCTCCAGATTATATCCAGGGATAGCCCCTTTCTTCCCCTCTCCCCTATATTCTGTCCTCATCCGCTCTCCAGATTATATCCAGGGATAGCCCCTTTCTTCCCCTCTCCCCTATATTCTGTCCTCATCCGCTCTCCAGATTATATCCAGGGATAGCCCCTTTCTTCCCCTCTCCCCTATATTCTGTCCTCATCCGCTCTCCAGATTATATCCAGGGATAGCCCCTTTCTTCCCCTCTCCCCTATATTCTGTCCTCATCCGCTCTCCAGATTATATCCAGGGATAGCCCCTTTCTTCCCCTCTCCCCTATATTCTGTCCTCATCCGCTCTCCAGATTATATCCAGGGATAGCCCCTTTCTTCCCCTCTCCCCTATATTCTGTCCTCATCCGCTCTCCAGATTATATCCAGGGATAGCCCCTTTCTTCCCCTCTCCCCTATATTCTGTCCTCATCCGCTCTCCAGATTATATCCAGGGATAGCCCCTTTCTTCCCCTCTCCCCTATATTCTGTCCTCATCCGCTCTCCAGATTATATCCAGGGATAGCCCCTTTCTTCCCCTCTCCCCTATATTCTGTCCTCATCCGCTCTCCAGATTATATCCAGGGATAGCCCCTTTCTTCCCCTCTCCCCTATATTCTGTCCTCATCCGCTCTCCAGATTATATCCAGGGATAGCCCCTTTCTTCCCCTCTCCCCTATATTCTGTCCTCATCCGCTCTCCAGATTATATCCAGGGATAGCCCCTTTCTTCCCCTCTCCCCTATATTCTGTCCTCATCCGCTCTCCAGATTATATCCAGGGATAGCCCCTTTCTTCCCCTCTCCCCTATATTCTGTCCTCATCCGCTCTCCAGATTATATCCAGGGATAGCCCCTTTCTTCCCCTCTCCCCTATATTCTGTCCTCATCCGCTCTCCAGATTATATCCAGGGATAGCCCCTTTCTTCCCCTCTCCCCTATATTCTGTCCTCATCCGCTCTCCAGATTATATCCAGGGATAGCCCCTTTCTTCCCCTCTCCCCTATATTCTGTCCTCATCCGCTCTCCAGATTATATCCAGGGATAGCCCCTTTCTTCCCCTCTCCCCTATATTCTGTCCTCATCCGCTCTCCAGATTATATCCAGGGATAGCCCCTTTCTTCCCCTCTCCCCTATATTCTGTCCTCATCCGCTCTCCAGATTATATCCAGGGATAGCCCCTTTCTTCCCCTCTCCCCTATATTCTGTCCTCATCCGCTCTCCAGATTATATCCAGGGATAGCCCCTTTCTTCCCCTCTCCCCTATATTCTGTCCTCATCCGCTCTCCAGATTATATCCAGGGATAGCCCCTTTCTTCCCCTCTCCCCTATATTCTGTCCTCATCCGCTCTCCAGATTATATCCAGGGATAGCCCCTTTCTTCCCCTCTCCCCTATATTCTGTCCTCATCCGCTCTCCAGATTATATCCAGGGATAGCCCCTTTCTTCCCCTCTCCCCTATATTCTGTCCTCATCCGCTCTCCAGATTATATCCAGGGATAGCCCCTTTCTTCCCCTCTCCCCTATATTCTGTCCTCATCCGCTCTCCAGATTATATCCAGGGATAGCCCCTTTCTTCCCCTCTCCCCTATATTCTGTCCTCATCCGCTCTCCAGATTATATCCAGGGATAGCCCCTTTCTTCCCCTCTCCCCTATATTCTGTCCTCATCCGCTCTCCAGATTATATCCAGGGATAGCCCCTTTCTTCCCCTCTCCCCTATATTCTGTCCTCATCCGCTCTCCAGATTATATCCAGGGATAGCCCCTTTCTTCCCCTCTCCCCTATATTCTGTCCTCATCCGCTCTCCAGATTATATCCAGGGATAGCCCCTTTCTTCCCCTCTCCCCTATATTCTGTCCTCATCCGCTCTCCAGATTATATCCAGGGATAGCCCCTTTCTTCCCCTCTCCCCTATATTCTGTCCTCATCCGCTCTCCAGATTATATCCAGGGATAGCCCCTTTCTTCCCCTCTCCCCTATATTCTGTCCTCATCCGCTCTCCAGATTATATCCAGGGATAGCCCCTTTCTTCCCCTCTCCCCTATATTCTGTCCTCATCCGCTCTCCAGATTATATCCAGGGATAGCCCCTTTCTTCCCCTCTCCCCTATATTCTGTCCTCATCCGCTCTCCAGATTATATCCAGGGATAGCCCCTTTCTTCCCCTCTCCCCTATATTCTGTCCTCATCCGCTCTCCAGATTATATCCAGGGATAGCCCCTTTCTTCCCCTCTCCCCTATATTCTGTCCTCATCCGCTCTCCAGATTATATCCAGGGATAGCCCCTTTCTTCCCCTCTCCCCTATATTCTGTCCTCATCCGCTCTCCAGATTATATCCAGGGATAGCCCCTTTCTTCCCCTCTCCCCTATATTCTGTCCTCATCCGCTCTCCAGATTATATCCAGGGATAGCCCCTTTCTTCCCCTCTCCCCTATATTCTGTCCTCATCCGCTCTCCAGATTATATCCAGGGATAGCCCCTTTCTTCCCCTCTCCCCTATATTCTGTCCTCATCCGCTCTCCAGATTATATCCAGGGATAGCCCCTTTCTTCCCCTCTCCCCTATATTCTGTCCTCATCCGCTCTCCAGATTATATCCAGGGATAGCCCCTTTCTTCCCCTCTCCCCTATATTCTGTCCTCATCCGCTCTCCAGATTATATCCAGGGATAGCCCCTTTCTTCCCCTCTCCCCTATATTCTGTCCTCATCCGCTCTCCAGTTTTCTCCATCCCATCTCATGCTTTGTGTTTTCTCCCCTTCACCTCTTCCCCCTTCATCAGATGAGCTCACCCCCCTACACCCCGTTTCCCTCGGAATACCTGGCTCCCATCCCTAACTCCACGCCCCCCAAAACCGAGAGAGCCAAGAGAGACAGAAAGAACCGCGGTGTTAAGTCCAAGAAGCCAAAGGTACCCGTGAGTGGCCGTGTGTGAGGATGTGTGTGTAAGGTGACCTGTATGTTGATACGTGTGTGTGAGTAGATGTGTATTTGGACACGCGTGTGTGTGAGTAGATGTGTATTTGGACACGTGTGGTGACACAGATGGACGTTGAGGAAGCCACAAAGTTTAACGTTGATGTTTTGCTTCTTCTTTTTTCGTTACCGCCCCTGAAGATCCCCGTCAGCTCCTCCCCCAGCTGTGGTGGTGTCCTGCCCTTCAGCCCGCGCTCATCGGGTCTGCCGCCGCTGTCCTCCTCGAGCAAACATACCCCGCCCCCTCCGATTCTCAGCACCGTGCCCCAGCAGATGTTCAGCGACGGAGGAGAAGGCAGCGAGGACGAGGGCCCCCTGGACGGAGATGAAGAGGACGACCTGGTCATTGACATTCCAGAATAACGCACAGATCGTCCAGCGCTTTCCACGCTGCTGCCGGTCCGCTCTCCATTTTCTCTCCTCCTCCTTGTCTCATGGGTCACAATAATCTCCCTGGGATGCGCTTTGCTACCGTCAAGGCCGGACGCTCCATGGAGAGCCTATCGTGACCTCTTCCTCATCGCTTCAGTCACATGGATCCCGTCATCATATTCTTGCTGTCGTCAGTGTGTAATGACGCTACGGTCGTACGCCATGGCTGCCTCATTTCTCATAGGGCAATGTGAGGAGGATCAGGTGGTGTACGCTTCGCCCTGATAGGACGTTGCGCCTGTATTGATCACCTCATGTTAGTTATTTTGTCCGGCCCAAATTATTTATTAATGTTTTCCCACAATATTTTCGACTCTTCTTGCCCTCCAGCGAGGCTCGAGCGACCCTGGTTTCTGCTTCTCTTTAGAATTCAACCGTGTGAAGCTACCATGCCTACTGGGCCGTATGCTTATTAAATACGGTGTGCGGAAGAGAAAGTCATGTGACCAATAGCAACCAATCTGAGTCTGTCTTTTCTCTAAAGCGCCCTAGGAATACATTAGTAACTAGGTGATGGTTGCTATGGTTACAGCCCCTGCTCTTTACCCCAGTCTCTATTTCCCGCCCATGTTTCTGGGTCGGGGGGGGGTGGGAAAGGTGTTTCCCACTGACTGAACTTTAGATAAAATGGCTTCATCGCAATACAATGACTGTATGACCTTCCCTGGACACCATTGAATCTCTTCCACGCCCGCCGGAGTGTGAGCAAAGGGTCTCATTATTTTAGAGGTGGTCACGGCTGAGAGATTGCACAGTGATCTCATAGATTCTCGTAAGCTGATTGGCTGCCATCTTTTTCTGTCCATGTTGGATATAAAATGGCCGCCTCTGCTTCCAAGTTTGGGGGAACCTTCAGCTTTTTATCAATTACAATCCAGCTGTCTATAAATATGGAATTGTTATAGCCGCCAATGAAATGAGAGAGCAGCATTGCTTTGAACTGTGTAGCGCCCCCTGGTGATGGGTGAAGATACTGCACTTCAGTTTACTTTTCACCAGAAATGTTTCCTCCTTGTTTTTGGAATAAAGAATCCAAGGAATGATTTATGTAATTTGTCAATTCCTTATGAAGCTGTAAAGACTTTACACATGAGGATATTGAAGAGGGGAGGCATTTCTGTGTGTAATCAGGGTACAGGCCTTGCTGTGTTCACGTGTTCATCTTACTGTACTACTGTTGTGCACTATAATCAGTATTGTGTGTTATTGTAAATATGTTCTGATTATTCACAATAAATTATCTGGATTTTTGTCACTTATGTAAGATGGGCAGTAAGGTGGCTCAGTGAGTAACCCTTGAGGTCATTAGTTCGATTCCTGGACTAGGCCCTATCTGCGTGGAGTGTGTATGTTCTCCCTGTGTCTGTGCGGGTTTCCTCCGGGTGCTCCAGTTTCCTCCCACACTCAAAAAAAAACATGCTGGTAGGTTAATTGGCTGCTGAATAAATTAACCCGTGTGTGTATGTGTATGCATGTATTAGGGACCTTAGTATGCAGCTGCAATAGCGGCAGCGATTAATGTGAATGTCTAATGTTCTCTGTGAAGTGCTGCAGACAATATGTGGGGCTAAATAAACGTTAATAATAATAAGAGACTCCAAGGAATCTATCGAGGCGTCGATTATTACATCCAATCACATTGGGGCTAGATAAATGTTAACCAAAATTTGATTGGTGTAACATATCACCAATCAGATTCTGATTATCATTTAGCCACCATGTGATTGGTTGTAATGGATACTGCAAGGGAGCAGGCAGAAAATCTGGTTAGACTTTAGCAGTCAGACAGAGGTATGGATCCTGCTGCAGCGCGGGCCGGGAGCAGGCCGTAAATCCAGTTCTGGGAGTTCTGCTGTAGAGTGAGCACAGGTTCAGGAAGTGTGGTCATGAAAGACGGCTTCTTCGAGGCCAGAAGCCGGACTGACGCAGGATGGGATCCAGAGCTAATAGAAGCTTCCACAGGTTAGTCTCTCTTGCGGAGGCCAATATAAGGGACTTGCTTATCCTAAATTCTGTACACAGCACTGAGGACGCTCTCTTTTATTATTATAAACCTTTATTGCACAATTAGCGTGCCCACCGGCCCTGTGTGTCTTGTACACATGGGGCCTGATCCAGATCTACGCTCGCAGCCGATCTAACGCTGATCGTAAGCATAAAATAGCCATAAAAAACGCACTGCGCATGTGCATAGTGACAACTTCCGGTCGTACCAAAGACCTTTTCGTAGCGGCGATTCGGGCGTCCGTATTTTCCGACGACGGGGCGTGTTTATAGTATGAAGTTAGTACAGACGCTGGAGTTAAGGAATGTAGACGGGGGGAGCCATTTAAATTGTGCAGTATGGGCGTGCTTAGGCCGCTACGAACAGCGCGTCGCTACGAAAATACGTACGAACACGGAAGAGTTAGGGTAGGGTCCGGCAGGCGTAATGAAAGGAAGGTAAGGGGAGTGTCGTGGGAGTGAAAGTGTTTACGCTGCAGCGGTAATACGCTCCGCTCTCACGCGTAGGCCTGGATGGTGAGCAGGTCCGCCAAGCAGGCAGATAGTGAATGCAGCATCCGGTGCAGAATGCATTGTATTGCGCAGTACAGGCAAATAGCGACTGGCCTGTGACGCGATGCAGGGACTGTAACCCCTGGGGGTGCAGGTGACCAGCGGGAGGGGTGGTGCAGTTTTAGGGACTGTGTCTGACCATCTCTGAGAACAATCTGCAAGACTATAAAACAATGAGCTTAAAGATTTGAGAGGAGAGCAATTTTCAGCTTTGGCCAGTAGAGGGCAGTATGCTGTCACAGTGACGGATGAACGGGCCATGGAAGGTGTGCTGTTGTTTAGGGCTGGTGTGGAGTTCTAAGTACATTTGTGTATTCACGCGAGCCGGTGACGTAAAAACGCTGTATTGTATGTACTGCATATGCGCACGGCAGATGTTACGCCATGTAACTCTGAACATACGTACTGGGCGTGGCTTAAACACTTATGTACGTCAGTAGTTATGTTTTGAAAAGTTACGGTAGGGTTTGGGCAGCGTTAAACAGCCAAAGTACGTATGAGTGAGGGGAGCGCCAAATACGCAACGCGATCAAATGTAATGGAAACGTAGGTCTGGATCTGGCCCGTTGTTTCTTTGAGGTCTGATGTGGACTTTAACGCCTTTAACAAAAAAAAATCAACTCATTGCAAGCACTTCAATAGAGGGAAAATGTGCCCAGTGACCTGTAGATGGCGCTATGAAATCACACTGTGCAGTAAAGGCTGGCAATTCCCAGCATGCAATGCAGACATTCATTCTTGCGTGATCAGGAGCCCGTTTACCCCCTTTTGTTTTGCTCCACTGCATCACTATCTTCCTGTTCAACGTGACCTGGTGTTGGCATTGGTTTTATGTGCTGATGGTGTTCTCGGCACATTAAACCTAATTGCGCATTAGAAAGCACTATAAATAAAATGGAGGGCAGTAATTGCGCTATTAAACAGGCTGCAGGCATCCAATCCCCAGGGATTCACCTATTTCCCCAAATAAAGTACATAAGAGAATAAGTATTTGAGATAGGGGGCTAGCGCCAGTAGAACACCCCTGTGATGTTGGCAATAAATAAATGAATATTCACCTATATCCAATCCGCTAATAATAGCAGAGATCCGTCATGTCTCCTGATTCAGAAAGGCTGCAGGATGATGAAAACAAGTCCTGTCGATGGTAAAAAAAAAAAAGGTCCCGGGTATGTATAGACAACTCGAGTGCCAGCTGGAGCTGCTGTCCTGGGTTGGTGCTGTCACTCTGCCGTTGCTATAGTACTGGAGCTGACGCGTTTCGGGCGGTCCGCCCTTTTTATAAGATCTGCACATTAGTTTATGAACAGGAACAGTCCACTGGCCAAGGAGGCTCCTCGGACCAGATTCACACTTAATAATGTACCTGAATATACGCAGGCCGTTTGCAGGCTATTGGCATTTTTTTTGCATATTGCGCATGTGCGATCCGAATATTACGCACTATTACGCATCAGGGACGGTATTCACGCTTAAGAGTGAGTTAGGTTTTAGGTACCTTATAGCACTTGAGTGTCATAGGGTTATCTTATCTTCTTAGGAAGGAAACTACACACGGACAATGGGCCTGATCCAGACCTATGCCCGCAAGCGTAGCCTATGATCGGCCGGGCGTATAAACTTTCACGCCCATGACACTCCCATTGATTGTACCTACTTACGGCGGCTGAACCCTACCCTAACTTTTTCCAGCGTCCTTGCGAATTTTTGGACCGATACGCTGGTCGTACGGGGCTTAGCACACCCATACTGTACAATTTAAATGGCTATCCCCGCCTCTGTGTAGTAACTCGAACGTCCGGACTATCGTACAAAACGCATGCCCCTTGGGCGAAAAATACGCTCGCTGTACGCTCATGTCCTTCGGACGACCGGAAGTTGTCATACTGCACATGCGCAGTGCGTTTTTTCTCCCGGTTTTACACTCCCGACTGGCGTACGATCGCTCGCGGGCATAGGTCTGGATCAGGCCCAATGCCTCCCACTGCTTTCTCCGGCTAATCTAGTCTTTTGAAGACCGCACAGGCAATCTACGTACCTAACCGGTATGCAGATTGCGTAATGAACTAATGCGCATGCATGATAGGTCATTTCAGAAGATCACGCCCTTAAGAGCTTCTTAAGTGTGAATCAGGTCCAAAATCCGTAATAAGGGGCGTGTCATTACTCCGTAAGTAGGAAGTGAAGAAAAGTGGGTGGGGTTAGGCATGTAAATGAGGCAGTATGGGTGGGATTAGCAAAATCCGCACAAAGGAACGCACTGAGAGTTGAGGTCGCCCTGTGGATGCGGAAGTCGGTAAAGATCCATAAGAACGAGGAGAGTGTCCTGGGAGTTGCTTTGCCACTTAGGGGCGTAGTTTTGTGAATCTGTGGGTACTTATTTCCTTTTTATCTGTGAATCAGACCCCGTGCCCCTGTGCTGTATATATTACACGCTCTATCCTATATTTCCCCTGTGCTGTATATATTACAGGCTCTATCCAATAATTCCCCTGTGGGAAGAAATGTCTGACACAATGGCTGTTTCATCTTCCTCAGACCCTCTGACCTCTGGAAGCGGTATTCGGGCTCCTGCAATAGTATTGGCTTTAATATCCTGCTGGTAGATAACGCCCCAATATAATATCCGTAATATCTCGCTCGATAACGTCTGTGTGGCCGGTTACCAGGGCTCCAGCAATATCGATCGTTGCCGCAGAGGAGAGCTTTACAATGACCGCTGCATTCTGTATGGATGAATTTCTCATTTTCATTTGGAAAAACCAATAGAGGACAAAGGTGCGCAGGAACAAATAGATTGGTAACAGCTGCAAATATTTTTATATTGAGGCCCTGTCCATTGCAACCAATGACATTTTGGCAAGATATAAGATAACTGCAATCTGATTGGTTGTAAGGGACAATTAGATTCTAAATATCGTTTATTGTGCCCCAATCTGATTGGCTGTAAAGACCGTCATTATCTTCTTCACAGCGATTGCCGGTGCTATTGGCCTCTGCTAGCAGAGCGATTCGGCACAAAGGACTCGGAGACACGGAGCAAATTATTTTTTGCTTTTATTGGTGCATTTATCAAGCGGAGGCTGTTACATGCAATTACAGGGCGTGCAGCCTCCATCACACCCCATTCCAAACCTGACAGGAACAAAACACAAAGCATCGCCCATCATGTGCCAACCACCCACCCATCATGTGCCAACCACCCATCATGTGCCAACCACCCATCCCGCCAATCTACAATGCAAGTTGTTTTGCTCAAACCTTTCAGCCGCCACCCTCAACCCATCCAACATCTGAGTGACATAGGATCTATATACAGCGAGGGTTCAATTCTCTTACCCAACACCGTCTGTCAAACCATCCAGCTGCCTGTAAGGACCAGTCTCTCCATGTTACTACCATGAAAGCAAGCCTTGGTGCCAGCCTCCTCACCCAACTGCAGAAGCTAAAGCAATACTCAAGCAATATATGACACCTCCTTTCTAAAGTTCCTTCTCACACGCTCTATCCTATATTTCCCCTGTGCTGTATATATTACAGGCTCTATCCAATAATTCCCCTGTGGGAAGAAATGTCTGACACAATGGCTGTTTCATCTTCCTCAGACCCTCTGACCTCTGGAAGCGGTTGACACAATGGCTGTTTCATCTTCCTCAGACCCTCTGACCTCTGGAAGCGGTATTCGGGCTCCTGCAATAGTATTGGCTTTAATATCCTGCTGGTAGATAACGCCCCAATATAATATCCGTAATATCTCGCTCGATAACGTCTGTGTGGCCGGTTACCAGGGCTCCAGCAATATCGATCGTTGCCGCAGAGGAGAGCTTTACAATGACCGCTGCATTCTGTATGGATGAATTTCTCATTTTCATTTGGAAAAACCAATAGAGGACAAAGGTGCGCAGGAACAAATAGATTGGTAACAGCTGCAAATATTTTTATATTGAGGCCCTGTCCATTGCAACCAATGACATTTTGGCAAGATATAAGATAACTGCAATCTGATTGGTTGTAAGGGACAATTAGATTCTAAATATCGTTTATTGTGCCCCAATCTGATTGGCTGTAAAGACCGTCATTATCTTCTTCACAGCGATTGCCGGTGCTATTGGCCTCTGCTAGCAAAGCGATTCGGCACAAAGGACTCGGAGACACGGAGCAAATCATTTTTTGCTTTTATTGGTGCATTTATCAAGCGGAGGCTGTTACATGCAATTACAGGGCGTGCAGCCTCCATCACACCCCATTCCAAACCTGACAGGAACAAAACACAAAGCATCGCCCATCATGTGCCAACCACCCACCCATCATGTGCCAACCACCCATCATGTGCCAACCACCCATCCCGCCAATCTACAATGCAAGTTGTTTTGCTCAAACCTTTCAGCCGCCACCCTCAACCCATCCAACATCTGAGTGACATAGGATCTATATACAGCGAGGGTTCAATTCTCTTACCCAACACCGTCTGTCAAACCATCCAGCTGCCTGTAAGGACCAGTCTCTCCATGTTACTACCATGAAAGCAAGCCTTGGTGCCAGCCTCCTCACCCAACTGCAGAAGCTAAAGCAATACTCAAGCAATATATGACACCTCCTTTCTAAAGTTCCTTCTCTTGCCCAGCTCTGGAAATATCCGCCCTTTCTATACCAATATTCTCGCCATCAGGAAGCAGGATTTCTCTCTCACAAACCTATCGTCCCAGGAAAGGTCCACAACCATGTTTTATCTTCTGCTGACCTCCATGGACATATAGGGCTCGATTGACTAAACTACGAAAAAGGAATATGGTGATGTTGCCCATAGCAACCAATCAGACTCTACCTGACAGTCTCTAGTATGTATAAAGTGAGAGCTAGAATCTCATTGGTTGCTACGGACAACATCTCCATATTTCCTTTAGCACACTTTAGGAAATCTAGCCCATAGACTTTTCCTTTACCTTTACTGATGTAAACAAACTTAAGAAAGTAAATCCGTAGAACTTTGGAGTCTTCAATTCTTTGGGCAGTATTCACAGATCCGTTTTTTAAAAGTACGCAGTTATACGCACGCCCGTAGCAAGGCCACACCCACCAACACCCAAGACACTCCCGTCTCACGGTCGTGCAATCGTAGACTTACGCCTCCATAGAGCACCTCTTTACGCGTGTACTTTCGAGCATATATATGTATTCCGTACGTGCGATTCTATGTAACCGCGCCCTCAGACTCATTTAAATGCCTCCCCCACCCTTTCACCCTCCGTACGTATGTCCCCAAGTGCGAATCACGTCCGCGTCTAAAGCGATTACATGCGTGTATTCTACGTACCTAAAAACTCCATGTGAGAACGGATCTGTGAATACCGCAATTTGTCCTCAAAACATTAGGTCAAACCATGACGTGACCTGAGGGAGCCATTTATGCACCATTTGTTTCCTATAATAAGGACTGGCTACTATACATTAACCCTCCACTAACCAATGGCTGCATTGGGGGCATTTCCAGGTACCTTTCTGTCATTGTGTAGGAGGTAAAAGCCACCAATCAATCTGTGCTTCCCTTCCAAAACATACTATATATATGAGTGCCAGAAGCTGGTTTCTAAGGGTTACAACTTATATTTAGTATGTTTCAGGACTACATATATGCCACACGTCTGCCTGGAACATACAATATAAACATGTTCCTTGGACACTTGACTTTGGAAGATCATTGAGTAATTGTAACAAGCTGCCCGCCATTCCTCCATGTTGTCCAATCAATACGTTGACTTAAAGTTGGACCCTCTGCTAAAGTCCGTCACACATTATCCACGTGCAACTCTAAGGCTACCAGAAGCCGCTAACGTCCTAAGCATGTTCCATAGAAAACCCATAAACGCTCCACAAGACTCCTCCCTCCATACAAAGGAACGCCACGCGTCCGTCCAACGTTATCATCCGCTTCACAAACCTGCAGAATTTATATCGACTCCACACATCGCTTGTTATAAACCATGAAACAAAAGAGTAATAAAGATACAAAAGACACGGTTTTGCATAAATGCAGTGCCTGCGTGCGCATCTCAAGCACCGTCTTACCCCCCCTCCCCCCGCCCGTATACAAAACAGTTCACATCCCCCAAAACGTACAAAACGAGAAGTCACAAAACAGTTGAAAAAAAGTCACGTGCAAATAGTGAATGTGTGAGGTGTGTGCATAGCCCAGAGCGACATGTGCATAGTCGTATGTTTCATGGGGTACAGCGGCAAATGGCGGAAGTCGTGAAACACGTTTACCAGTGACCCGTTTCTTAATCTGTACCGTTGTCCCTTCACTGAACCTGACAATCCAGCGTGTGATATGTGTGCAGAATAGGACGTCATTAATATTTCCTCAATAAATTAATAGTCTGCTGTTTCCCGTGTCAACCAATCAGATATTGGATTTTAATGAACTCGGGCCTACGCTTGTAATCTGTGAACAATGGCAGTTGCCGGGTGCTTGAAGCCCTAAATGAGTGGACTTGTGAACCAATATTCGGCCTACTGTAACATCACAAAAGCACTATGTGTAACATTACCAGTTAAATGCATTTTGTAGACCATATAAAAATGGCTCTCTCCACAAAATGGCTGCTTCCACTGTGTGTAGATGAGTTAGGGTATGTTGTGGCTCTCTTCTCAAAATGGCTGCTACCACTGTGTGTAGAAGGGTTGGGGTATGTTGTGGCTCTCTTCACAAAATGGCTGCTTCCACTGTGTGTAGATGGGTTAGGGTATGTTGTGTCTTTCTTCATAAAATGGCTGCTACCACTGTGTGTAGATGGGATAGGGTATGTTGTGGCTCTCTTCTCAAAATGGCTGCTACCACTGTGTGTAGATGGGTTAGGGTATGTTGTGGCTCTCTGCACAAAATGGCTGCTTCCACTGTGTGTAGATGGGTTAGGGTATGTTGTGGCTCTCTCCACAAAATGGCTGCTACCACTGTGTGTAGAAGGGTCAGGGTATGTTGTGTCTTTCTTCATAAAATGGCTGCTTTCACTGTGTCTAGATGTGATGTTGTGGATTTGGAAGATTTTAACGACGGACAGACTTGTGCCTCAAAGTTTCATAAATATTTAAAGAAATATCAGCGAGTCAGTTTCGGGATTTACGTTGAACGTATGTTGCGCTGCCCCTAGGCCTTTTGCAACGATCAGGTGTAGCTTTAGTGAAGGCCGGGACCTCAGCATGTGTTAGAGCCGTCACAAATGTTCCCGGAGAGGTGTGTGCTGGTGTCACGTGACTGCGTCTCTTGTGCATAGATTTATACCTGCCGAGGGTGACACTACATGGTCCACGACCAAGAGGAGGGGCGTCTGTCCGCGCAGGTATTGGAAAGGTTTATATACGGAAATTCCATCAATTGTGTAAAATAGTGAGACCACGCAAGTGTGTGTACATAACGAGAGCACACTAGCTGTGGTCTGTAATTGTGGTATATGATTGGTGGAACATGAAAACACTGCGTGCTTTAGGAGAGAGGAAAACCGTTGCCCATGGCAACCAATGATCTACGCAATCAATTATCTATTACATGCTAGAATCGTATTCCCTGTAACCTGGGCTCTATAACACTGGAGAGGGTGGAATACTCTTCTCGATATAGAGGTAACCCACAGAAAAAGCGCGATAACGTGAAAACAAATGCGCCGGTCGTTTGGAGATATTAATGGACGTTTCCATCGTCGGATGCAACGCAGCCCTAAACTGTAAACGGAGCACGGTGTGTGACCGGCTTAGGAGGAAATGTACATTGACGCAACACTGGAGGGATTTCCAGAATGCAGATCTATGTCAGGTGCAAAACGCAGGATGATTATTCAACCGACGGGATAGAAAAAGCTGCCGGGAGATCATGTCACAGCACTACCCGTGCGTAAAACACATTATAAATGCGTATAGGAAGCAGCGTGATCAGCCTGCGCGTGTAACAGGGTCACGGGGTGTATCCGCACTGGTGTGTGCCATCGTAACGTACAGCAGCATGGAGGGTAATAATACTGATTATAAGGGATGTTGGGAACACCATTCATGATAAGCGTTCAGCTTATGGACCAGATCCAGAGCTAAGCACACACTGCGCTCATAAGCCTTCCGAAAGCGGAATTACGCAAATGTGTGATCTTAACTCCATACCTGCGGGGGGTAAAACACTCATACCCTGCACAAACGCACCCTTACCCCCGTAAAATGGGTCTGCTGTTTAATGAAGGATTGGAAGTAAGTGTGCGTAACCGAGCCCCTGTACGACTGAAATACCCCTCCCCCCACGTACCCATCCTCTACGCATATTTGCTGTACACATAGCGGGCCGCCCCGCTCCACCGTTGGAAAGGTTTATAGTGCGTAATCCTGAATCATTCGCAGTGCGTTCCGATGCGTAACCGCCATGTGGAGGACTGCGCACGGAGTACTTATGCTTTTATGTCATTTGTCCTTTTTGCGTAATTCTGGATCCGGTCTCATGTTCTTCTAGCTGCGAGCAGTAATAATACTGAATATAATTAGGCTTGTTGTGTCCGTCTGGGTATACAATTGTAAGCTCTGCAGCCAAGAGACTAGGACGTTGTTGCGTCTTGGTGATGTGTCCTCTCTCAGCCTCTCCTAATATGTTTCCGCCTAATGACATTACCCTGACAGTGGTAAAGGATCGCTTACGGATTATCCACGCAGAGCTGTCAAGTGAGCCGACTGTAGCGGGAACTAATTAAATCCAATTTATAAATGTAAATCACAGATAATGAGGAATGAGAGGCAAAGCTGACTAATCCGCTCGG
>WWET01003965.1:97708-109573 GCA_011038615.1 Limnodynastes dumerilii | reverse complement strand
ACATTATATAAAGGAAGAGGTGTAATAGAACACGAGGGCATGAATATAAACTGGAGGGTGGCAGATTCAGAGGAAATGTGCGGAAAACTTACTTCACTGAAAGGGTAATAGATAAGTGGAATATTCTCCCATCTGAGGTGGTTGAGGCCAATACAGTAGAACAATTTAAACATGCTTGGGATAAATATAAGAATATCCTAAATTGTAAACTAAATTGAGGGTAAATAGGGTCTGGGGTCAGTATAGTTTTGAATAAACAAATGGGCAGACTAGATGGGCCATGTGGCTCTTATCTGCCGTCACTTTCTATGTTTCTATGGGCCTGATCCAGACCTATGCTCGTCTGCGTAGCGTATTATAGCTGAATGTACCACCGATGCACGGCAATAGACACTCCCCTTGCTCGTACCTAGTTTAGCTTCCATACGCTCGGCAAACCCTACCCTAACTTTTGTGTTCATACCCGCGGCCGTGCGTATGTTCATTGCGTATAAACGATGCTTAGCGCGCCCATACTATACGATGTAAATGCCTTACCCCGCCCTCGGTGCGTGGTTACGGATTTCGTATGGCAGACACGCCCCTATGAGCGGTAATATGAAGCGGTTACGAATAAGGCAAATACGCAAAGATTTTCAGATTGTAAAATGTGCTTAACATCTGCCCCGCGCATGCGCAGTAAGTACAAATGGCCGTTTTTACGCTTACGATCAGCGTAAAACCGCATCCGAGCGTAGGTCTGGATCAGGCCCAATGATTCCATGTGAGAGGAGTATACTACCTTTGCATGTATGGAATATAGGATCGCATAACTTACGAGGCGTAATGTGTAGTAAATTCCGGAGACAACCCAATCACAGGTCTGACACAGGGGTGATGTGTCACAAGGGGGCGCTCTGCCACCGGTGGGCTCTTGCAGGCAGAGATTGTCTGACTGCTTTGATTGCGCCATTTTATGTTCCGAGAAACCGTCGCAAAGACTACAGAGCATTTTGTGCAGAAGTATATACGAATTTCTTTACAAGTAATGTGCGGCCGCGATGAAATGCGCGACGCGTTGTCAAGCGACACAAAATCGATAGAGCTGAGCGATACTGACATTAATGGCATCAGGTTCTAGCCATAGTGCTGGAAACGGTCCTGGGGGCATGAAATAACCAGCGTGACGGCCCCCGGTGACCCCGGCGTGACGTTCGGGCTTATCCATCCCTTCGGCGTCTCTGCTTTTGCCCTGTAGGTCTGGCGCTGAGGGAGAACCTTTTCCAATTACAGAGACTGAGGCAGCGAGCTGCTGCGTGGATACAGTTAATTAACGTCGTTTCTCTATTCTCCGGGGCCGACTCTGCTGCGGATCAATGGTGAGAGAGCAACGCGTCTCGTCTCAGGACCCTTCACGGGACTGCAGCAAGAATCATAAACAGGGGAGGAAATCCTGCCCCAGTACACTCACATGCAGGGGCAGAGGAAAGGCAGGGGGCAGAGAGATACAGGGGCCAGTGATGTAGAGGGAAAAGAGGGGTACAGGGGGCAGAGGGGTACAGGGGGCAGTGATGTAGAGGGAAAAGAGTGGTACAAGGGGCAGAGGGGTACAGTGCAAGAGGGGTACAGATACAGAGGGGGATAGGGGGCAGAGGATCACAGGGGCAGAAGGATATAAGGGCAGAGGGGGACAGGGGGCAGAGGGGTACAGGGGACAGAGGGGGACACTAGGTAGAAGGGTAAAGGGGAAGAGAGGTACAGGGGTCAGAAAGGGAAAAGGGCCGAAGGGTACTGGGAACAGAGGGGTTCAGGAAACAGAGGGGTACAGATGGCAGGGGGTAAAAAGGGGGCAGGGTAGTTGTGTTGTTTGTTGCTTCAATGCTCGCAGCTGGTGCGTCTTTAAGATTCATCCAAACCCCCCCTCTCCACAGCCTAACCCTAACCCTAGCCTAACCCTAGCCTAACCCTATCCCTAACCCTAACCATCCCCTATCCCTAACCCTAACCATCCCCTAACCCTAACCATCCCCTAACCCTCTCCACAGCCTAACCCTAACCATCCCCTATCCCTAACCATCCCCTATCCCTAACCCTAACCCTCTCCACAGACCCCTAACCCTGACCCTAACCCCTAACCCTACCCCTAACCCTGACCCTGAAACCATAATCCTACCCCTACCCTAACCCTAACCCCTAAACCTAACCCCCCGTAGTCTAACCCTAAAAATCCTTTCCCCACAGCCTGACTCTAAGACTCCCTTACCCACAGCCTGACCCTAAAAGTACCCTCCCTGTAGCCTAACTCTAAGGATAGCGTGCACCAGGTTTCGAAATAATGAATAGGTAAGTTGTGCAGAAAAATAAATTCGGCATACTTACCCATTCATTAGGAAAATCTTCTAATTAGTGATATTTTCGAAATAGAGACAGACAAAATTAGTTTTTGACTGTCTGAATTTCATAAGTATAGGTCCGTATTCACAGATACGTAGTTTTCATCTTACGTACGTTGTTTTAAGAATTGAGCATGCATGGTAGCTTATTTACGCTACCTACGTACAATTTCTGTACGCAGATGGCGTAAGTGCTTACGCAATCTACGTACAGAAATGGTACGTAGATAGCGTAAATAAGCTACTACACAACGTACGTAAGACGAGAATTTCGTAACAGTGAATCCGGACCATCATCTTTTATATGGAGAATGTGTTCCCTTTAAAGTAAGCTAAACAAGTTAAAGCTCTATAACAATCAGCCCCTAACCCTACCCATCCCCTATCCCTAACCATCCCCTATCCCTAACCATCCCCTAACCCCAACCACCCCCTAACCCTCTCTATCCCCTAACCCTCTCCACAGCCTAACCCTGACCATCCCCTATCCCTAACCATCCCCTAACCCTCTCCACAGCCTAACCCTAACCATCCCCTACCCCTAACCCTAACCATCCCCTAACCCTCTCCATCCCCTAACCCTCTCCATCCCCTAACCCTCTCCATCCCCTAACCCTCTCCATCCCCTAACCCTCTCCATCCCCTAACCCTCTCCATCCCCTAACCCTCTCCATCCCCTAACCCTCTCCATCCCCTAACCCTCTCCATCCCCTAACCCTCTCCATCCCCTAACCCTCTCCATCCCCTAACCCTCTCCATCCCCTAACCCTCTCCATCCCCTAACCCTCTCCACCCCCTACCCCTCTCCATCCCCTAACCCTCTCCATCCCCTAACCCTCTCCATCCCCTAACCCTCTCCATCCCCTAACCCCAACCATCCTCTAACCCTCTCCATCCCCTAACCCTAACCACCCCCTAACCCTCTCCATCCTCATCCTGCAGCATAACCTTATCCCTTTTCTACCCCTAACCCTCCACTCTCTGCAGCCTAACCCTGAATATCGCCTTCTAGCAGCCTAACCATAACAGCATTGGGAACAAGCCCCTTTCGTAGTAGGAACATTCAGCATCGTACCCGTTCCGATATACAAATATTCTTTATAATAAACCTGACGCACAAACAGGTAAATGATCTACCACCGTCCAACAGCCAAGAAGAGTGAAGCTGGACGCACCCCACACAGTTATCACTGAACTGCGCACTGATTGGCCGATCATCACGCAGGGTGAGTCAAGGGGGTGCAGTCCACAGCTTTGATTATTCATCTTTTGATGGATCACTTTGCAGCACTGAAGTTTTTGGCAATTTCCTTTGCCGTGACTCCTCACGATACAGAGTCCAACGTCGACAGTTACTGTTTTCTTTATCCCAACCAGGAACCTTCTTGTTGAAACAAGAACTTTTGGCCCATTACAACGAGCGATATGGCGTGATGTGGGAAGATCCTATATAAAGCCTGCTCAGTTTATGATCACAGACAAGATGTCGGAGAATTGGAGAGCCATAGAATGGGCGTCCGTCACTTCTCGCTACCATCATCTTTCGCCAGGGGGCTGGGTTGCACTCACAAGAAGGTGGGGCTTAAATTTACAACCAATCCTGATTTACGATTCGTGACATTTTAACTTAACACGAGTTGGAGATATTAAGGTAGGGCACTGGCGTCCATGCGTTGTGAGAGGGGCATAGTTACGGATACGTAGATACAGTGAGGATCCGAAAGCAGTAAATCAGGTGTTTGGATCTCTTGTCCCCCTACAACGTCAGAATCTCGCCACAGACTGGCCAGAGACTAAGACCAGGGGTCAACACTACTGGCACCGCCCCCAACAGCCACAGAGACTGCAGGCACCTATCTGCCCAGTGCCACAGGGCGGAGCTAGAGAGAAGGTGTGGCCAGATGACGCATTATATTGCTCGCCCTTCGCTACATGATGAAGTTCGCTTGATCAATTATTTGTTATGTCTACAAGTGACCATAGGGACGACCTGTGACGCCCGGATCATTCCCCTGTGACGCCCGGATCATTCTCCAGTGACGCCCGGATCATTCTCCAGTGACGTCCGGATCATTCTCCAGTGACGCCCGGATCATTCTCCTGTGACGGGCCGGATCATTCTCCTGTGACGGGCCGGATCATTCTCTGTGACGCCCGGATCATTCTCCAGTGACGCCCGGATCATTCTCCAGTGACGCCCGGATCATTCTCCAGTGACGCCCGGATCATTCTCCAGTGACGCCCGGATCATTCTCCAGTGACGCCCGGATCATTCTCCAGTGACGCCCGGATCATTCTCCAGTGACGCCCGGATCATTCTCCAGTGACGCCCGGATCATTCTCCAGTGACGCCCGGATCATTCTCCAGTGACGCCCGGATCATTCTCCAGTGACGCCCGGATCATTCTCCAGTGACGCCCGGATCATTCTCCAGTGACGCCCGGATCATTCTCCAGTGACGCCCGGATCATTCTCCAGTGACGCCCGGATCATTCTCCAGTGACGCCCGGATCATTCTCCAGTGACGCCCGGATCATTCTCCAGTGACGCCCGGATCATTCTCCAGTGACGCCCGGATCATTCTCCAGTGACGCCCGGATCATTCTCCAGTGACGCCCGGATCATTCTCCAGTGACGCCCGGATCATTCTCCAGTGACGCCCGGATCATTCTCCAGTGACGCCCGGATCATTCTCCAGTGACGCCCGGATCATTCTCCAGTGACGCCCGGATCATTCTCCAGTGACGCCCGGATCATTCTCCAGTGACGCCCGGATCATTCTCCAGTGACGCCCGGATCATTCTCCAGTGACGCCCGGATCATTCTCCAGTGACGCCCGGATCATTCTCCAGTGACGCCCGGATCATTCTCCAGTGACGCCCGGATCATTCTCCAGTGACGCCCGGATCATTCTCCAGTGACGCCCGGATCATTCTCCAGTGACGCCCGGATCATTCTCCAGTGACGCCCGGATCATTCTCCAGTGACGCCCGGATCATTCTCCAGTGACGCCCGGATCATTCTCCAGTGACGCCCGGATCATTCTCCAGTGACGCCCGGATCATTCTCCAGTGACGCCCGGATCATTCTCCAGTGACGCCCGGATCATTCTCCAGTGACGCCCGGATCATTCTCCAGTGACGCCCGGATCATTCTCCAGTGACGCCCGGATCATTCTCCAGTGACGCCCGGATCATTCTCCAGTGACGCCCGGATCATTCTCCAGTGACGCCCGGATCATTCTCCAGTGACGCCCGGATCATTCTCCAGTGACGCCCGGATCATTCTCCAGTGACGCCCGGATCATTCTCCAGTGACGCCCGGATCATTCTCCAGTGACGCCCGGATCATTCTCCAGTGACGCCCGGATCATTCTCCAGTGACGCCCGGATCATTCTCCAGTGACGCCCGGATCATTCTCCAGTGACGCCCGGATCATTCTCCAGTGACGCCCGGATCATTCTCCAGTGACGCCCGGATCATTCTCCAGTGACGCCCGGATCATTCTCCAGTGCTCTCTCTCTCTCTCTCACATACCGTTTATATACTGATGTAAATATTAGGAAATAGATGAATCCAGCATTCAGAGCAGCCGGTGATCTATCTGTGGGGAGCGCTGCTGAGTGCGCGGATTACCTGTGACTCTCTGGCGCCCTGTGCTTAGACCCCCCCTCCCCCGTCCTGGCATTGTTATATACAATACACCCAGACTATAGAAGGTGCAAGATAAATGAGCGCTGCAATCTGATTGGCTACACTGGGCATCTCTGTATTGTTGGCCCCCCAGGGGGAGGTGACCTGGATTTATCATTTATACATCACACAGCTACAAATGTTACTCTGCCCCCT
Source organism: Limnodynastes dumerilii (assembly GCA_011038615.1). NCBI lineage: Eukaryota > Metazoa > Chordata > Amphibia > Anura > Limnodynastidae > Limnodynastes > Limnodynastes dumerilii. The sequence continues at coordinate 103,352 of WWET01003965.1, read as the reverse complement.
GCTGGGGTACATTATAATAACTGCAGGGGGCGCTGATGTCTGTGTTACCCCAGCAGGGGGCAGATACCTGGCACACGCTGGGGCACATAGTAATAATCACAGGGGGCACTGATGTCTGTGTTACCCCAGCAGGGGGCAGATAATTACTCACGTTTTGACGTATGGGTCTGAGAAGCCGTTAACATCCATAGCGGCGAGATGTGCGCAGCGGACAATACCGACCACCAGCCCCCCACGCTCCGTGCTGTACATCAGAGAGAGGAGGATCCGACCCCTCTCCTCCAACTCCCACTCCTGACACCGCTCCAGCTGCAGAGACCGGGGCAGCAAGCACAGATCAGGGCAACACCAGCCGCATACATCAATAATACAACACACTATATATACACTGTATAATAATAATACAACACACTATATACTATCAAAATTAAACCAATGACAGCGCTTTTGATTATAAAATTTGTCTGAAATTATATAAAATGTTGAACTATATAAACCACTTGTATATTAGGTGGCTGTAATAAACACATTAGACACTGGCAAAAAACAATACTTATAAAATATGATAGATTTATTAAACCTTAAGACATCAGAAAAAATATATTAAAACATGGACCTAAAGTTATCTGTATTCCACTTAAAATGTATGCTCAGCAATACAATAAACATGCACTCGCTACTATTGTTATTAAACAGGTACGTATATAACGATTTTCAGTAAATAGTTGCTTTATGGGAGGTATAGATGTACACCAATATTGAATCCCCCTACACCACTGGTGTCCGCGTTAGTCCCGGTATTACCCAAAGGTAAGGGCAAAGATTGTGTTCGGTCCCCGCTTCCAGTGGTCTTAAGGAGGGTTGTGTGGATTGCAGGTTTTCAATGAATGGTTGCTTTATGGGAGGTACAAATGTACACCAATATTGAATCCCCCTACACCACTGGTGTCCGCGTTAGTCCCGGTATTACCCAAAGGTAAGGGCAAAGATTGTGTTCGGTCCCCGCTTCCAGTGGTCTTAAGGAGGGTTGTGTGGATTGCAGGTTTTCAATGAATGGTTGCTTTATGGGAGGTACAAATGTACACCAATATTGAATCCCCCTACACCACTGGTGCCCGCGTTAGTCCCGGTATTACCCAAAGGTAAGGGCAAAGATTGTATTCGTATATATAAAATAAATAAATTACCCTTATCTAGTACTCCCAGCCATCATATGCATCAATCTCCCCCCCAGTACTCCCATCATATGTGCCTCCATCTCCCCCTCAGTACTCCCATTTATCATATGCCTCCATCTCCCCCCTAGTACTCACATCATATGTGCCTCCATTTACCCCCAGTACTCCCAGCCATCATATTCCTCCAGGATCCAGCCTCCCCAGGTTTTCCTATCTTACCCCCTGTGCCCTCCCAGACCGTCAGCGGCTTAGAACTGAAGTAGCGTCGCGCTCCCGCGGTGGCCGAGACTTTAGAGAAATTAAGTCCCGCGGTCATAGAGAAGCTTGTGACCGTGGGACTTTATTTCCCTTAAGTCTTGGCCACCGCTACTTCGGTTCTAAGCCGCTGACCATCTGGGAGGACACAGGGGGTAAGATAGGAAAATCTGGAGCGGGACGCTCGGCGGCGCCCCTGGCAGATGCCATTCTGGCCAAGGGGTTAAAACCCCCTTACCTTTCACACTCCAAAAAAACATACTGGCAGGTTAATTAGCTGGTTACTTTATAAAACTAACTCTAGTGTGTATGTGTTAGGGGCGTTAGTACGAGTACATGGACTGATGTGAATGTCTATAATAATTATACTGGGGTCAGGTTTTGTTCTAGACTGCAGAATATATAATGTCACCGGTCACTAAATAGATTTCTCTGGGAGACTGACCCCTGCCACTATATCTTCAGCAATCTGACGCCTACTATCATTTTTTATTTTTTCATTGTGGATCCTAATCTCACCATCCCCAAGTGAAACCTATTCATGTTCGGGGGGAAGGTTTGAGTCTATAAAGACTTGAAGATAACAAGCCCGATATGTATTCTAGCTCAGAGGGATCGGCTTCTGTGTATAGTGTCCATCCGCGTCTCCCAGCTCTATACCACATAAAAGTAGTGATAGATGCGGCACAGCAGAAGGAGACGCTTCCGATTCTCCCCTGAAGATTATTTCCAGGAAAATATTAGTTAATGCTGTAATGTATGGTAGTTATGTACATACACATTACAGACAGGTACAATAAGGAATGAGATAAGGGCCACAGGTGGAATTAACAAGGGCCACATGTGACCGCAGGGCCATCTGGTGTTTTGGCCTCACATTTGCTAAAGGATGAAGCTGAAGCCGACTTTTGTCTCCAGGATCAGTTGTCTGTTTACTATTTTGTGTCTAGTGATTATAGAAGTCGCTGCTCATGTTTTATGGATCTGGAAATGTTTGTTTTAGACAATTGTTCTACAATTGTTCCTTGTGTGAAGTTCATATTTTGTTTTCCATACTGAACATCAAAGACAGCTGCAATAAAACCATGGAAAAATGGTGATACTGAACTGACAGAATAATAATCCACTAAAATAAAATATAAAATATTGTTACAGGAGACAGAAAAACCTCAAAACCAATATAAGAACTGCAATAACTGGAAACTGCTTGGCACGTTTAATCTGTATTATATATTATTCACAAGAATTGAAATATGTATTTTACACTATCCACCAGGATGTTAATCTGTATTGTATACTATCCACCAGGATGGAAATATGTATTTTACACAATCCACCAGGATGTTAATTTATATTGTATACTATCCACCAGGATGGAAATATGTATTTTATACTAGCCACCAGGATGTTCATCTATATTGTATGCTATCCACCATAATGGAAATATGTATTTTATACTAGCCACCAGGATGTTAATCTGTATTGTATACTAGCCACCAGGATGTTAATCTGTATTGTACAAAGAAATCTCACATTTTTATTAGTTACTAGTATTTAGTCACCAGAAATGACTCCACATGCCACCCATCACCCCAGCCTTGCTTTGTAGACTGGAGTCGTTTGTTGATAGTTAGCTGTATGCAGTAGCACATCTCTTGATTATTTTTCTTTGGCTCTGTTTTTATAGTATACAGTATGTGTTGATACAATTCACAAAGCACAATTTTCACACTTGGAGAATCCGCTCTGGGGCCGTCCCTGCACCTGCCGTAGTGTTATACAATTATGGCTTCTTTACTCTCTCTAAACTCTCCCATAAAACATGGGGCACCCAGCCTGCTCTCGGCATGAAGGCCTCCATATGTCGTCACATGTATAGGGTTGCAATATTGCTGAACCAATGATATACAGCAGAAATGGGTGATTTCTGGTGGTCCTAAACCCCCCCATGCTCAGGCTGTAATAATCACTTCTCGGCAGGGCTCGTGATGAATTATCTCCTGTTACTGTTTTGCTCGGTGCATTCATATAGTTTGGCTGCTCCTTAAAGCGTCTTCTGGGCACATGGGATTACACTCTGTATATGTTCCCCAGGACAGTTTATCCCCTATTATTTCTCATCAGCATATTTCAGCTTGTGACAGAAGCAGCATGATGCGAATCCTTCTCCCATTACCTTGAAATACGTTATGCTATAGAAAGGACGTGTTTGTTTAAATCCACTTTTAAGGGTTTATTACAACACGCGGCAGAACCCTGAGAGCCAGAAGCTGGAACATAAACACATCCTAATGGCTGCGATGAAACACTAGTCGTCTGGCGGGGGTCCTTGGACGGCGCACTGGTTCCTTGTGTTTTCTTTCACCCGGCCTTGTGGGCTATGCTCTCATTGCCCTGCTTGGCATGGGCTCAATGCTGTAAATAGCCACAGAGGGGACTAATTTAAATGTGGGAATTTTCATGTACCGAGGATAATTTAGGAACACAGAACACAGCAGAGTTTTTATAATGAAAGGTAAACACTTGTCATACTTTATAATGGAGCAGTTAACTGCATCTCCCTGTGTAATCTTCCACATGCTCCATTCTGCGGATGTCAAACTCAGCCAAAGCTGGAGAATTCAATGTTTTTTTCCGTTAATCTGATGGACAATTATACAAGTGAGGTACAAACAGGGCGCTATTACGCACGGGAAAGACTGGACAGAAGAGGCCATATGTTAGGCCACTACTAAGTTCCGTGTGTGAGTGGGAAGGGCACTCCCCCAATCATGTACAGAATTCTGGACACTTACGTGTCCATAACCCCACCCTACTCTGGTCTGAATGTATGGAAAGCGTGCAGAGGTCTTATGTTCCGCAGGGTAGAGATCTCCCAGTGTCACTCCCCTCTCTCATGTGGAAATTGTGTGACTGATGGTACCATACCTTGGTGGGCGGAGGGGAATCACAGACCCTTTCTTCTACATTTCTATCACATGGAACTAAGGGGTCTATTTACTTACCTTCCTCGTTCCCTGTGAAGGAAGCTGCATCAGGCTCGCTTATCTTCGCAGCGAGCCTGGCAGCTTCCTTCACATGATTTACTAATACTCACCCCACCTCCGAGGTCCCGCGATGAGCCGCGGGTCGGTGCTGCGTTTCTCCTCCGTGCGATCCCTGAATGAAGTACTGCACATGCGCAGTATCTCTCAATCAGGACTTTCAGTGCCGACATGAGAAACACTGCACATGCGCAGGACATGAGAAACACTGCACATGCGCAGGACATGAGAAAAACTGCACATGCGCAGGACATGAGAAAAACTGCACATGCGCAGGACATGAGAAAAACTGCACATGCGCAGGACATGAGAAAAACTGCACATGCGCAGGACATGAGAAAAACTGCACATGCGCAGGACATGAGAAAAACTGCACATGCGCAGGACATGAGAAAAACTGCACATGCGCAGGACATGAGAAAAACTGCACATGCGCAGGACATGAGAAAAACTGCACATGCGCAGGACATGAGAAACACTGCACATGCGCAGGACATGAGAAAAACTGCACATGCGCAGGACATGAGAAAAACTGCACATGCGCAGGACATGAGAAAAACTGCACATGCGCAGGACATGAGAAAAACTGCACATGCGCAGGACATGAGAAAAACTGCACATGCGCAGGACATGAGAAAAACTGCACATGCGCAGGACATGAGAAACACTGCACATGCGCAGGACATGAGAAAAACTGCACATGCGCAGGACATGAGAAAAACTGCACATGCGCAGGACATGAGAAAAACTGCACATGCGCAGGACATGAGAAAAACTGCACATGCGCAGGACATGAGAAAAACTGCACATGCGCAGGACATGAGAAAAACTGCACATGCGCAGGACATGAGAAAAACTGCACATGCGCAGGACATGAGAAAAACTGCACATGCGCAGGACATGAGAAAAACTGCACATGCGCAGGACATGAGAAACACTGCACATGCGCAGGACATGAGAAAAACTGCACATGCGCAGGACATGAGAAAAACTGCACATGCGCAGGACATGAGAAAAACTGCACATGCGCAGGACATGAGAAAAACTGCACATGCGCAGGACATGAGAAAAACTGCACATGCGCAGGACATGAGAAAAACTGCACATGCGCAGGACATGAGAAACACTGCACATGCTCAGGACATGAGAAACACTGCACATGCTCAG
>WWET01003965.1:72789-96197 GCA_011038615.1 Limnodynastes dumerilii | reverse complement strand
CGCAGGACATGAGAAACAATGCACATGCGCAGGACATGAGAAACACTGCACATGCGCAGGACATGAGAAACATTGCACATGCGCAGTGCTTCTCTTTAGGCACTTTGACATTTTTTCAAGTCCGCATTTGCAGTGTATTCATGCTGGGACCGGGCACTTGCAGCCCGACGGGACACCCGGACAGGAGAGTAATGTTTATTCCTATTTTCTATGGGGTTTATTCATTTATATTTTAACTTATAAAAAAAAATGTTTTTTAACTGGGACTCGATTGGGATGTATTCCGACGGTCTCCCCATACATTCCCTCCTTTTCCTCCCCCTAATAGCAGCTATTAGGGGGAGGAAAAGAGGGGTATATGGGGACGTATCCAGAATAATTGTCACTAACGCCAGCCTGAGCTGGCTTTAGTCTGATGCCGGGAGCGGAGTGTAAAACTCCGCTCCGACGTTCTGTAAATATGTGACACTTAATTTTAATGTGATAGGGCCAGTTTTGAAGTGAAAACTGGCCCAATTGCACTAAAATTATCTCTGTAAATAGACCCCTTTGTTACGTACAGTAGGTGTAAAACTCACGTAACATCTAGAGGGCACATGTACCCTCCCCTCCACACTTATGCACTTTGCTTGTGTAAGTGGGCTAATGTTCATAATTGTGGATCCGGTCTTTAAGGTTAACCGCACAGACAAGATAATCGAATGTAACGGCTAAACCCAGCCCTTACTGTAAGCTTTACAAACGAAGACCAGCCCACCATATGTATAAGGTGCTTATGGAGGTCTGACCCACGTAGGGAACTACAGCATGTACAGAAACAATATCCGTACATCCCGCGTTTCGATGCATGACCAGGGGTTTTGGGCATGTGCAGGTGAATTACACACGCAGCTGTCATCCACTGTATAGGTCCCTAGTAACAGATAGAAGTATATATTATCCACAGAGGTGGATGCTGTCGTCCATACAGTGTAATCCAAAATTGGCCCTACCGTACAAGCTGTTGAAGGACCAATCATATCCAAGTGTCATGATGATGCGATTTGGTCATAGTCCCGTTCATTGGGTTATTATGCATTGGTGATGTGGAATTTATAATGCAATGGGCAGTTACCTTTGTTAAATAGGTCCTTCTCTATTTCCAAGAAAATATAAGCCCAAAACTGGGCGTGTCTCTCAACAGTCTGGAACCAAAGCAATCAGGAATGTATCATTGCACCCATCGAGCAGTTTTGCAAAGTATTATAGATGCAGCAAACATTAAACTGACATTTAAAAGATGATAACCTCAACAAACAACAAGAAAGTATATTCTAATAATACAGCAGTTTAAATGACACCTTGGGAAGCCTCTGGGTGTGTTGGGATGTTCCCCTTTGGATATTATTTGGCTGTTTGGTTGCGATGTGTTCCTGGGAAACTCTGTTTTAATAAAACTAATAGCAAAAAAAATAGCACTGTGACTGATACGAAAATCTATACATTTTATTGAATAGTAACAATATAAATAATAGCCAATATTACTGAAGACATGGTAAATAGTATTTTGTACCACCAATTCAAATTGGTGGTACAAAATAATAAATACCAATTTGAATTGGTGGTACAAAATACTATTTAGAACATCTTCAGCAATATTGGCTATTATTTATATTGTTACTATTCAATAAAATTTATAGATTTTCGTATCCGTCACAGCGCTATTTTTCTGCTATTTGTTTTTGTCGATTTCAGGGGTGGTTCCCCTTAAGGTAGCAGCTTACTGCGAAGTTCTATAATTATTAGGAAATATACTATAGCGCCAATTGAAACTGTTTTTTCTATACTGTTTTAATAAATATGGACTATTGAGATTTCCAAATTTTGCTAAACTTGTGTGTGTTCATCGAATCACGTGTTTTTTCCACACTGGGCATGCTCAGCGTTGGGTGAGAATCCGCACTAATTGATCATAACGCGTTTCGACACCTCCAGACATGAGACAAATGACATTTCTGTCAGAGGGGCGGGACTGAGGTCACAAGTGGGCGTCCCCTCATAGATGACAATGTAGGCATTCCCTCTCTTTCTCTCCCTCTCCCTCTCTCCCCATCCAGACATAAGACAGGGGGTGGGCTGAGGTTACGAAGCGTTCACACTTAGCTAGCTAAACAGTATTGGTTTTTCCTCTCTTCGTGAACTCATTCAGACTTCAGGGAATTTCCAGCCTGTCTGAAGACACCAAGCAGAGGCGGAACTACCATTGGTGCAACGGCATCGGGGCCTATGCTGAGACCAAGGCCTATAGCCATCATCACCGCGCCACCGAAGCTCCCCACCTGGTTATCTGGGAAATAAACAGGACCAAAGCATATTTTTTGCACATGGGCCTACAACTCGCTAGTTCCGCCCTGACACCAAGTGAGAGTGTTAATGGCTACAAATAAATGTACAGATGTCTGTATAGCGGGGACCAGATCTACCAAATCACTTTCGCCCTGGGATCAGAGCGCAGAGAGATTAAAAATCAGGATCCAGCCCCACTCTGATCCCAAAATGTGCAGTCTCAACGGTGACGTTCGTTCACAGCGCATGTATCCTACTGTCTGTTCCTAGAAACGCCTTTGATTTACTAGCGGCAGATGTGCAGCTTCTAAATAAAAGCACGTTTGAGGGGATATTTTGTTTGGCCTGTGCACTGACAAATTAAAATCACTTCAGTAATAACTGTGGAAAAGTTACATTTCTGCCGCTTTGATGTGTGTGCAATTCATATTTTCTGCATTTGGCCATCAATGTGTTTTGCATCTGTTTTGGAGAGAAAATCCGTTCCTCACCTTTCATGATTTAGACTAAATCCGAGAACCTGAAGAAAAGTTGCTCAATTGCATGACCACAACGTACAGTACATGTTGTCTTTCTAAGAAGTGACCGCGAGGCATGGAACTAATGATGGGTATTTATCTTCTCTGCTGATTCCCAACTCGTGTCTCCAAGGAGAGCTGGAACAATATTATGACAAAGTCAATATTCCTGACCAAGAATGAGAGGTCAGATATCTGCGGTGATTGGACGAACCCAAGTGACTGCTGTATTTCAGGAGAGAGCTGTCAGTCACAGATACAGACCCCTAAGGCATCGCCCCCCCATTGGTGCTGTATTGGAAAGCAAAGGATTATGGGTAGAACTCCTTTAAGAGCGTTGTTGATTGACGTCTCTGATAATGACCACAGAACGGTAGAAGAATGAGGGCGTATTTAACGTCACTGGCTAAAGGGCTAATGTAATGAAATGCAATATGAGTGAAGGACAGGGGTGGCAGCGGGATTTTCAGGGTGCAGTTTGAAGGCCGTAATTGTCAGGTGTCTATAAATACATCACACCTGGTCCACGGTCATGCAGGCAGGTTACCTGGACTCTGTCCAATATGGACGTTGGATTGTGTGCTTATGGTCATGTGTTATAGGGATGGAATCCAATTAAATCCCCTAAAGTGTGTGTCTTTGTTCTCTCCACTCTCTCTGTCTGTCTTCTTTCCCATCAAATTCCTCCTCTCTTCCTTCCCACTCTTCCTCTGCTCTGTCTTTTCCTCGCTCCTGTCATGTCCCTCCATCCACTTTTCCCCTGCAATGTCCTGTCCACTATTATCATCTCTGCTATCCTGTCCCTCTGTCCTGTCCACTCTGTCTTTTTCTCCTCTCTGCTGTCCCCTCTTCCTTTACTCTGTCTTCTTCTCTTCTCTCCCATCCTGTCCCTCCATCCAATCCTCCTCTGATTTCTCATCTATTTGCTCTCTCCCGTCCTATCTTCCTTCTCTTCACTGCTCTGCCTCATCTCTTCTCTCCTTTCTGTTCATCCTCCGGTCTGTCCTGTCCACTCTCTCTTCTTCTCTTCTCTCCCATCCTTTCCCTCAGCTGCATCTAATGCGCTCTCTCATCTCCTCTTCTCTCTCCATTCCTTTTTTCCTTACCTTCATCACCCTGTCTTCTCTTCTCTCCTCTCCTGTAAGCTGTTCCTCTGCTCTGTCTTGTCAGCTCTCTCATCTCCTCTTCTCTGTAGTCCTGTTTTCCTCCCTTTCATCGCTCTGTCTTCTCTTCTCTCCTCTCCTGTAAACTGTTCCTCTGCTCTGTCTTGTCAGCTGTCTTCTTTTCTTCTCTCCCATCCTGTCCCTCCATTCGCTCTTCTTCTGCTCTGTCCTGTCCACTCTGTCTTTTTCACTTCTCTCCTTTTCGATCTTCCTCTACGCACCCCTCTCCCCTCCTTTCCCTCTGTCCTATCTTCCTTCACTCTCTCGTCTTTTCTTCTCTCCCGTCCCGCCTTCCTCTACTTCACCGCTTTGTCTTCTTCTTCCACCACTGTCGCTGCCTAAATCCTGTTGATTGCCGCTAAAGCTGCATTACTCTGCAGTAGAGGTTAGTTAGAGTTTAATAGAGTTATTGTAATGCTGAATAGATAAGTTGGCATTACAATCTATAATGAACCTGTCTTTCAGAGGAAAGTTAATCAATTAATCCTGTTGCCGATTTAGTGCCAGTTAACTATCGCATTTATGACCATTGCTGTGGCATATTACACTCGTTAGTTTCAGTCGAGTAGAGTGGAGCGACTCAGACAAAGACAAGGCAGATCCGGATTCATTAGATAAAGGCCTGATTCCAGCAATAAAGCTGCATTTATACAACACAGCCTTGGCTCCTGCACATGGGATTTCTTAGCTTTGGGTCTGTTACTGATAAAGACAGACCGAGATAGAGGATAGAGCCACAACCATGAACACATGTTGTTCCAAGACAAGACAATGGAGTTTTGTTGTTAGTAAATAATATTGGACATTTACTGGTTTGTATAACAAAGGAAATGTGGTTTAACTGTGAATAGGAGCAATCCCAAGACATTACATGTGAAATGACTTCGATAGGAAGTGAGATGTAAGATAAACACTTTTCTGGATCCATGAATACACAGTGTACGAGCAGCTGATTGTCGTGCAATGTATGACGAGGATGATTCATTGGACGCTGACTCGATAATTGGATTAGTCAGTCTTCCTCAATGAATTGACAACTCCTGAGCTGACTTTGGACCTGATCCCAAACCCGGCACGCTTTGCATACGCGTTGGGGTCCTCTCTCATGCGGACCATAAGGCAGCCTTAACACAGACGTGCGGATCAGTGGTCCGAGCGTAACTACCAAACCCCGCCCATCCTGTAAAACGTAAATGTTCCTGCCCACCTTGGCAGACGAAGGGGAAGGGCCGCCCCTATGTACGTAAATTCTATCGTATGGAATTCAGTTCCTTACGATAGGTGTAACGTGAAGAAACTCTATGTGCGTGCGCCCTCCCCTCCAGACACCTCACATACGCACTTTGCTGTTCGTCATAGGTCTATATCTGGCCCCATGTTTGGATCGGGGCAGGGCAAAGGGTAGACTGCCCGCTATGCAATGTCCCCAGGAATGTGTGGAATATACTATTTAATATAACTGTGGATAGACTATGATCTCCTTCCTACAATAGTAACAATGAGGACCTGCCAAGCAGAGGGGAGCCGAGAACAGAAGGCAGGTTAGACAAACTTATGCTACTTGGATCAAAGGTCTGCATAACGGCGGTGATGGGTTGTAAGATTGTCACAGCTCTGGTATAGGGCCTAGGAATGATTCAGGCCCGGCAAAAGTTTAGGGCCTGGAAATAGTTTAGGACCTTAATACGGTATAGAGTCTAGAAATGGTTTAGGAACTGGAAATGGTTCAGAGTCTGCAAATGGTTTAGGGCCTAGAAATGGTTTAGGCCTCATGGACCTGTTTCTGGTGGAACTTGAGGGTTCTTTAAATACCAGGAGTTGAAGAAGACATCATAAGACAAGTCTTCATCAACTAATAGTATTTAATAAAGAAATAAGCAAAATCAGGGTTTCCGACTCTTCCAGAATATTCAGGAGACTCCCGAAATTCGGACAGTTCTCCCGGTATCCCGAGAGAGCCAGCAAATCTCCCACAAGCCCTGCCCCCTTTTCAGGGGCGGGACTTAATGACAAGATTTGCATAAATCGAACCATTAAGTCCCACACTCTAGATCTCCTGGGGGGAAGAACTGAGAATTCAAAAGCATAGTAAATGGTGGCGTAAAGTGAAGATCTTCCTGAGGAGCTTGTGATCTTCATATCTCCCTGAAGAGTAGATGATCTCCAGACTCGCTGAAGAGTGAATTACCTCCCTGACTCCCTGAAGTGTTTGGCAATCTCCCTGATGCTGATTCAGTTTCAGAAGTCATTGCAGTATGATGACAGAATTTAGAAACTGTTTCCTATTTCAGGGAGGCCAATATGCAGGGTTACTGACTTCGGTGCTAGAGGCTGGCACGGGGACGGGGCTGACTGACACGATTTATGCAAATCGTACTACCTTATTTCATAGTGTTATAGGGGATGGGTGATGCTTAAAATTGCGTTATCAAGTTCCGCCCATCCCTAGTACCACTAAGGATTACTATTATAAGAGACTGGGGGTCCTCTCATGTGGGAGATTTGCCGGCTATCCTGGGCTACCAGGAGAACTGCCCGAATTTCGGGAGTCATCAGGATATTCCGGGAGAGTCGGAAACCCAGCTAATATGTCAATTCAAAGTCTGGTCGTTATCTAAGAACCCATGACTTCAATATAGGAGACAGAGATGAAAAATACACTTTGATCTCTTGTTCATCTCTTGTTGATCAGCTGCAGCATCAGCTACTTTTATCTCTTCTATAAAGATGAAGAAGTCAGTGGATCCTATTCACAGTATCCACAAACACTGAAAGCACTTATTCACTGACTTCACCGATTTATTTAACAATCAATAAATACTGATACTGCCATTTTAAATGACAAATTGATTTACTGGAAGCACCTGACACACTCGTGGGTGGAGCTATTCACAGGACACACCCCTTTGGTTGTACATTACACACCCCTTTGGTGGTAAAGGACACACCTCTTTGGTGGTACGGGATACACCCCTTTGGTGGTACAGGACACACTATTTTTGTGGTACAGTTCATTTGGAAGCCATATGCAACTCGTTGAGGAATTTCTATAATAAATATTTAACTTCATTCAGTGTTATGCATAATGATGGGTTTCAGAGAACAGGTGCTATCCTGAATGCCTGGCTGTGGTACAGGAAATCCTTAATGCTGGCACTGCACAGGATCAGGACAGCAGTTATTCATAATATATTATGTTCCCCAAATCACGGCTCTTCTGAAGGTCTGGATACTGAATTGCATGCTGTAAGACGATGGAATGTAGTAATAATGATGATAATAATAATAATAATAATATTAATAATAGCTTCCTAGCACAGAGATGATACAAATAAAATAGGATGAAAGAAATCTCGTAATTTGTGCCAGATCTATCACGGAGAACGTCTGCATTCTGGAGGCCGTCTCCCCGGATTCTAAGTTTGGAGTATGAGAAAATCTTTTATCGCCAGGAGTGAAGATAAAGAGGTAATCGTTTCCACCATAAAAAGCTGCTGAATGTTACAAATCCAGCATCTGCGAGCCTTCTCTCTGCACTTTTTATGGGAGAGTTTCCTTTGCAGAGACTCCAAGGCATATGGTAATAAAAATAAGCATTTAGAGAAGGTCACTGCGGCTGCATGAGCCTCACTGGGGCGGCTTATAAATCATACGTACGGGCCTGACAGGAGTAAATATCTCATAACTCTACTGAAGAAGCCAGCGGGTCGAGCGCTATAAGTGTGCGGCGATGACGATCTCTGCAGCGATGGAAAGTAGTAAGGGCGGGGAAAATATCTTGCACACATAATACACGCACTGATGCAGAGATGCGCTCACAGATATTTTTTATGGGCAAAACAGGTGCAAATGTAGACAAGAGCAAAACAAAATCAAAAAAATCACCGAACATACAAACACCCACACGGGACGCAGTTGTCGGTCCGATGTGTCCATTTTCGCCACTGATACAGGCAACAGCATCAGTGCCAAAGTGGATAACATTGCAAATATTACTATTGAGAATGGGCACTTTTAACGAATTGCCCTATTTCGCCAACGTACTTGTTCCCAAGAGCGCATTGTGCTCCTCCCAACACTGACTGTGGCAGCTACGGTTAGGCTTAGGCTGTAGGAGATGGGTCGTGGTGGCCTGGTGAAGGTTAGGGTTAGGCTGTGGGAGATGGGTTGTGGCGGCCTGATGAAGGTTAAGGTTAGGAAAATAGAAGGGGAAGGTTAGGGTTAGGCTGTGAGAGATAGGCTGTGGCTGACTGTGCAACAGTCAAAAAGTGACTGTCGTCACCGCTGCACTGCCAAAATACGATGTGTTAAATATGGACGTACCAGCAAAGCACACCCCACACACACTCACAAATGCAAATTTACATATAATATGCTCTCCAGAATAAAAAATGTTTTAACTTATCTTACTGATGTGTCCCTGAAAATTTCTAAGACCTGACAGGATCACACTGCACTTCTTCCTGTGAGAGGTGAGGCCTCTGTGCACCCACCGCCCGGTGGCGGAGTACCACCTGTCTCATCATGGAACCTTGCACAATATAACACAACATAATATAACATTATAATATAACACAATACAACATAATATAACACAACATAACATAATATAACACAACATAATATAACATAATATAATATAACACAACACAATATAACACAACATAATATAACATAATATAATATAACACAATACAAAACAATATAACACAATACAACATAATATAACATAATAAATGCAATATAATATAACATATTAAATATAGCATAATATAACATATTCCAGACTTTGAATTGTCGGAGAGAGTATAAAAAATTTCTGCACACTTATTTATTAATTAGTAATATATGAAATGTGTGCAAGTTTATACATATATGGAAATGGTGCAGTCATGACCAAAACTGACCTCTGTGTAGATACAAGGAACAAAAATCAGGTCTGGTGCTTCATACCAAACATTATATAACACAAGGAGCCGGATTCAATTGACCCCAAAGATGGGAATAAGCGCAAAATGCACCTATTCCCATCTATTGCGGTAAGAAAAATTTGCGTATTTTAAAACGCATCTCTATGAGGTGTGAGATAAAATCTGCAATGCGAATTCCTGAAAAAAGCACAGCGACCAGACACCACGGTGAATGGAATCAGGCCCTATGTGTAAAATAGGAGCTTTAGGTCACAATATAGCTAGATTGGGTTAATCTCACCTGCCCAGCGTCAAGGCACCTCCTGCAGGTGAGTCCCTATCTATGTTGCAATAATTGCTCCATTTATCATATAGACTCATGGGGCCAGATTTACTAAGCTGCGGGTTTGGAAAAGTGAAGATGTTGCCTATAGCAACCAATCAGATTCTAGCTCTCACTTTCCTATTACATACTAGAGAACGTCAGCTAATATCGGATTGGTTGCTATGGGCGACATCTCCACTTTTCCAAACCCGCAGCTTAGTAAATCCGGCCCATGGGCTCAATTTAGAGGTCCATGCCGTTTAATTTTATTTTTTTAATATAGAATTCCATTCTTCTTACTAAATGTGAAAATGATGTGACACAGCCACAATACATAGGCAGCAATTTCTGGCCCATTGTAGCGTGTTCATAGTGTCACATGCTAACGGAAAGGTCTAAAATACCGTATTTCCCCATGTATAAGAAGCAAATTTTTTAGGACAAAAAATGGGTCTAAAAATCAGGTGTGTCTTATACAGGGGATGCAACATTGAACTTACCTTTGCTGTCCCCCCAGCAGTGTCAGGCTCTCTCCCCTGCAGCTGTGACTACGGCTGTCTCCCTCGCATCACATGCTGCACAAAGATATTGCGTGACCTAAGGTCACCTCAACATCATTGCGCAGCGTGCACCGCGAGGGAGACAGCCAGAGTCACAGCTGCAGGGGAGAGAGCCTGACACTGCCGGGGGGACAGCAAAGGTAAGTTCAATGTTGCATTCCCTGATCCCATGTATAAGAAGCACCCAATTTTTAAGTAAATAAAACTAAAAATAATATTTAAAAAATACATAAAAAAAATGTTATTCTAATTTAGGCTCTAAAAACGGGGTGCGTCTTATACAAGGGAGCTTCTTATACATGGGGAAATACGGTAGGTCATGGAAGATGAGCCCCATGAACAAGACCTGGGGCTGGTGCAAATGTGATGTAATCAGCCCTTTGTTACGTCTGTGATTGGCTTTGGATCGGGGGCACTTGCTTGGGCCTCGTCCTTATTGTACATTCACTACGTCCCTCCCCCCCCTTCTCTCCCTCACCACAACCCTCAGAACGCAAGCCGCCGCAGCTTGAGATGTGCTCAGATGTGAATCATCTGTGACTGCGCAGTCTTCAGTTCTGAGCTTGTGCAGTAGAGAATCACCCAGAGACAATCACCTCAGGGTCGGGGACATATATGCTTGTGCTCATAGGACAATATGACATATTGCATGGCATTGCAATGGCCCCTTTAAGAAGATGGCCACAGAGGGTTAAATGGACGCTTTGCCCATCGCACTTCCTGTATTGCACCAATTTCCATAATTGCCATTTGTTGAGCAATGGCTCTATGATTAGTAGAGCTGATAAGCAGCAAATACTGCAACTGCGGAGATGAATCACGAGGTTAGCCAGCGAGTATTAAATGAGGTGAGATGGTAAAAATGTGGAGCGCAAGAAGCGTCTGTTTGGCTATTTATTTAGATGCATGCTAGGTTGCTAGGTGACATCATGGAAAACCGTTTCCTTCAGCTGCTGTCGCTTCCAAAAGGGACGAGATCCAGGATGTTTTAAGACGAGTTGGAGAGAGCGAGGAAAAGGAAAAGACCTGGGAGCTGGGAGCCAGCACAGACTCAGCATGGAAGCAATCACATCTATATCCCAGCCATTCGCGTCGTCACACTGGGAGCTGTTATTGCAGATATAATTGTTGCAACAGGTCTCCGGAAAGGTGGACGGAAAGTTCTGAATAGAGTGCAGCGGGCATATTCCGAGAGGGGTGGTCCAGGAGACAAATTCTGGGGGTGGCGATCCTGTGAATAGTCATTGTGACGCAGCCCCGTGCAAGGCTGCGAAATGCGTCATCAGGATCTTAGTCACTGGCATTCTCTGGGACAGTGTCCAAGCATAAATTAAAAGCATAGAAATGACAAACACCTAATATAATGAGCTGGATACAGGTGAGTGCAATATAGTTGCAGGTACCAAAGAACTCTGATCGCCAGTTTGGATGCCATGGAAATAGGACTGACTAACGCTAAAAGACTGAAAGGAGGGTCAGGACCCAGGGGGGGCTACTCTGGGGCAGACAACTTTATGGACAAGGAGGGATTGAGAACTTAAAGATCTGCAAGAGGCCATAGGAGGGTGGCATCAATGGTAGGCGGAGCTAACAAGCCAATACAGAGCATCCTAGTGACTGCCACCCAATACATAGAAAATCCTAGTGACCGCTATCCAATACAGAGAGAGTCCTAGTGACCGCCACCCAATACAGAGAGCATCCTAATGACCACCACACAATACAGAGAGCATCCTAGTGACCACCACCCAATACAGAGCATTCTAATGACCACCACCCAATACAGAGAGCATCCTAGTGACTACCCCCCAATACAGAGAGCATTCTAATGACCACCACCCAATACAGAGAGCATCCTAGTTGTTACATTCTCCAGGGGAGTTTCGCAACAGGGCACAGAGTCTACACCAGGGCCAGGTATTCACTAGAGCCCCTGATGGTGGGGATAGTCTGGGCTGCTGGCACCTGATAGGTTGCGGTCCCCAGCAATAGCTCCAAGGAAGATCTGTAGTGAAGGTGCCTGAACGAGAACTGAATCACGACCTGGAACCCTTACACAACACAGGAACTCTTGCTCACAGAAGGCAGACAAGAGCCTAGGGCACACAGATATGCAGACTAGAACCCTTGCACACAGATATGCAGACTGGAAGCCTTGCACACAGATATGCAGACTGGAAGCCTTGCACACAGATATGCAGACTGGAACCCTTGCACACAGATATGCAGGCTGGAACCCTTGCACACAGAAAGCAGACAAGAGCCTAGGGCACACAGATATGCAGGCTGGAAATCTTGCACACAGAAGGACAACAGGTACCAGGAGGCAGCAGAAGCGGGACAAGCATGAGATGGAATAACACACACTGCTAACAGAGGAGCAGAGTCCGATGGGCTGACTCACACTCACAAACACACACTGGTAGATGGACACAGTGGTAAATAATAAACACCGGAGATAGACTCATGGGGTAGAGACATAAGGAGAGATGGTAACACCAAGTGTACACTACAACAGATGGAGTCTGGAGACCGGACTCCACACACTGAGAGATGCTAGCACAGCGTGCACATACACAAACAGGAGAGGAGCAGATAGTCGGCAGTTACAGACAATGAGAGCACTCAGCAAAGGAAAATAAACTGAACCTGTCTGAGACTGCAGCTGCCAGCATGAGTAGCAAGCTACCCACCCCACACACTGCAGACTGACAACAGAGACAGAGAGGGCAAGGGTAACACCAGGATAACAAAGGGCACAAATCCGAACACGATCCAAGGCAGAAGCACAAGGAGAACACGATCAGAACGCAGGCAAACACAGGAACACCAGGCGCTATAGCCGACAATGAGGCTTCCCTGGCTCGGGCTATTTAAAGTCCACTCCTCCAATCAGCTGCAGAACTCAGGCAGTCCTAATTGATTAACTAGCAGTTGAGAGAACCCAGGCACATAGAACCCAGACAGGTAACTTCACAGGCTGCTAGGATTTCTCCTGCAGAGTGTAACACTAGTGGCCACCACCCAATACAGAAAGCATCCTAGTGACCACCAACCAATACTGAGAGCATCCAATACAGAGAGCATCCTAGTGACCGCTATCCGATAGAAAGCATCCTTGTGACCACCACTAATTACAGAGAGCATCCTAGTGACCAGCACCCACGGAAAGTATCCTAGTGACCACCAACCAATACAGAGAGCATCCTTAGTGACTGGCAGCCAATACAGAGAGCATCTTAGTGACAGCCATTCATTCAGAAACCACCCACTCACCACCCAATACAGAGAGCATCCTAGTGACAGCCACTCATTACTGTTAACAACTTGGGTTTGGGTCATGGTTTGGGTGGAACATGGGAAAGGCTGGTCTTATACTGGTAAAAATGATAAACACCAGAAAGGCTGATATGAGAGGTCAGCACTGTTTTAACTTATTTAGTCATACAAATAAAATGTCCTGTACAGAGCTGATTTTCCGACCTCAGTTGAGGACTTTGGCCCGTATTCAGAGAACCGTTTTCCCAGCAAGTTCTGTGCGTATTTTTAGGTACGTTTAAACTGCGCACGCATAGTAACTTATTTTACGTAGTTAACATAGACTATACGGGGCTGATTCAGAGATACGATTTTCACGCAACTTTGGAGCGTATATTTAGGATCTTAGAAAATTCGCATAACTGCGCATGCGTAGTAATAGTGCAACGCCGTCTACGTAGAGGTTAGGAGCGTAAATTCGCTAAGAGCATAACTTTGAATCGATCGCAAGCACTTAAGATCTTAAGTGCTGCGAAAGTTTAAGATCTGAAGGATTTGCATGAAAATGGGCGGGGGGAGGCAGGGAGATGAGGGAAAGTGGGCGCGGGCAGACACTTAGGATCGCAAATAAACGCTACTACTTCACTTAAGATCTCAAATGACAGCGCAGAGTTAGGGTTAGTCAATGGTGGTCTAACTTTAAGATCCACCGCTGTTTGCAAAGGGAGTGACTGTTTATGCAGTGGGCTGTAACCTGGTAAGATCTTAACTAAGGTGCGTATATTTGCGATCTTTTCGCAATCGCATCTCTGAATCACCCCCTACATGCGTAAGTGCCTCACGGACGGACTTGTGAATTGCACTTGAGTACATACGTCCGGATATGCGACGCAAAAATACGCACGTGAAAAAAAATGGGCAGAGGAAGGCATTTAAATGAAGGTATGTGGGCGTGACTAACATGAATCGCACGCACGGAGCACACATACGCACACAACTGCTCAAGGACAGTTTCAAGTGGTCTACGGAGGCAGCACAAAGTCACCGACAGCACAGGCGAGAGAGGGGACTGTCATGGGTGTGAGGGGGTTTGGCCTGCATCGTCCGTGCGTATAATAGCGTACTTTCATGGAAACAGATCTCTGAATACAGCCCTTTATCTGGAAATAACAGGACAGACTTTGATTCTGAATGTTGGACAGTAAGTTATACTCAAAAAAACAAAAAACAAAAAGGAAAGGCCAGTGAGGATGTCACAGCAGCTCAAATAACTGCAATCACCTGTATGACATCTGACTCAGTGCAGGAGATGTGCAAGGAGTTTTAGCTGTCTGAAACGGACAGAAAGAAAAAACCTCATTTATACTAGAGCTGAGTGGATGACCGGAGCGGTATCTTTTTTCTTCCCGGACACTGGGCTAAAGTAACCACAATGCGGCGCTGTGCAGAATGCAGTGCGGTGCACCGTGATTCTCAGCCACATTAGCCAGAGGTGCAGACTCACAATTTCTATTTAAAGATTAATGACCATAAGCGGTTGGTCAGTTGCTGGATAGCAGCATTGTCTTGCCGTCCGTTATATGCAGTCACGATGGCTCCCCGTAAATCAGTGACATCTGCTGGTAACCGGCGTCTCCAGACTGTCACTGCTGCTCCCCGGACAGTTATTTTTAGCATGACCACTTCCCTTTATTAGTGCTGACTCTCGTGTGACTCCAGCTTACTAAAGAAATCTCCTGCCATAGTGCACCGCTGGCCGCATTCCTGTGCTGCGACGTGAGCTCCACATCATTGTCTCATTTACTAGAGCCTAATGGTTACAGGGTCCCTCTCGTAACAGTCCAGTGGCGTTACTACCGTACCAGCAGAAGGGGTGGTTGCTATAGAGTCCGGTAGAGAGGGAGGCATATGGCCTCTGGAGGACACGCCAGCTCAGCACACTATGGGCCTGGTCCAGAAACACAGGCCGTGGAAAAATTGGTGCAGGCTTGTTGTGATCCGAAAGGCATAAGCAACGGTACCTCTGCATAGCAATCAACTGTGGCGTAGTGTGTGGGCACAGAGCAGCTAAACTCAATGCAGAAACATGACCACATACGTTGCACAACAGTAGAGTAATACACTGTAATGTACAGTGGTAAAAAGTGTGAACCAAGTAAAACAGTAAAAAATGCAATGCAATGATGCAAAACATTTCTTATTATTACTGTATATGCAAAATATTTTACATCCGTACAATGTCCCAGCAGCAATTCCCAAATATTTGCATTGGGTTTGATATCCGAAATTCTAACTCACGGGTCTGAAATTGGTTGACCTGGGGCCAGTGCAAAATGTTTCGATATGAACTGCGCTTATTTATGTCTGTGATCAGCTCTAGACTGGGGGGCACTTACTGTACTTGGTCTACGTCATTCCCAGAGGCGGATCTAGCGAGTTGTGGGCCCATGTTCAAAAAATATACTTTGGCCCTGATGATATCCCAGGTTCTCCGATTGGGAGCTTTGGCAATGCAGTGATGACAGCTGTGGGCCCTTGTATCAGCATGGGCCCCGGTGCCATTGCACCTGTTGCACCAATGGTAGTTCCGCCCCTGGCCCCTACACGCCCTCCCTTCCTCAACACGCCCCTCAGACGTCACAGCTCGAGTTGCCTTCAAGTCTGAATGGGCCGTAACTGTGTGCACACAAATATACGCTACGGTAATATATGCTACGTGAGCAGGCATACGCTCACCTCTGGATCGGCCCCCTGGGGGTTGAGCACTGTTTAAGAATACACTGCGAAACACATGTTCAGACGCCATGTGGGGGGGGGGGGCAGGGCGGCATGAACGTAAAATGGTGGCGATTTGGAAGCTTGGTCTATTTGCACGCCTATATCGTTCATGGTAATACCAAATCTAGCCCCCTTTATCAGAAGTTCATTGTAATACCAAATCTAGCCCCCTTTATCAGAAGTGTCTTTTTTTTTTTTTTAGAACTTTACATAGGGCAGATTGCAAAATCAGAAAAATCTGTAACTCTCCACGTGTTTTCCTCTGTTCCTTTGCTTCAATAAATCCTTAACTATGCAAAGTCTGGGTAAAGTTTGAGTTTGGATTTTCTAACAGATGAATCGCCGGGTCAGTGGGGACCCCATCAGATCGTATATGATCTAATCTGTAGGGGAGGTCATTCATACTAAGCATCACACTCCATTAAAGGCATCAAAATCATTATGATTTATGGAGACTGATTACACGTTCTCCAACACTTCAAAGGATTTAGGTCTGACACAGTCTTTATGAAGGGAGCACTGTGGGGTCAGACTGACAAATCTTAGATTCCTGGATACAGCTCTGGACAATAAATGATGTTTTACAAGACTTTGTCCTATAAACTGGTAAAAATAAAACCATCAATGACGCGGCGGATTCCTGGAGATGACCTAAGCATGTGAGAAGAGACTGTAATACATATTGGGGGTAGTGATACATGCTTGGCTCAGACGGTCAGATTTTTCTTATCTCTTATGGGGAAATTTAAAAAAACAAAAGAATGGTCTGAATTCACAGTTACGCAGTTTTCGTCTTTCGTACGTTGTTTTAAGAATTGAGCTACTACGCATGCATAGTAGCTTATTTCCGCTATCTACGTACCATTTCTGTACATAGTCTTTAGGTCTTTAGACCGCGCTTACGCAATCTACGTACAGAAATGGTATGTAGATAGCATAAATAAGCTACTATGCATGCGTAGTAGCTCAATTCTTAAAACAACGTACGTAAAAAGAAAACTGCGTAACTGTGAATCCGAACCAATATTCTCATGTTAAAATGCCTACAAAATTTTAATGGACGTTTAACAAATATATTTTCTCCAATTATCCGTTTCAATAAGAAGCTTTTGGATGTAATATAATTATTGGGATACATAGTAAATATTTTCTTTCATTTTTTGGAACATTAAACATGACACCATGAGACTTTTCTAAGCTCCTGTCAGATCTCTGAGGCTCTGCTGAGTACACGAATTATTGTGTCCAATTACACAGAAAATCTGTTTAAAAATCTGATTTCTCACAAAGATATCTAGATATGGCAATGCCCCGAATAGAGAAAGACAAACGGAAAACAGCCACCAAAGAGACACAGGCACAGTGGTTACAAGATACCTCGTGTACTGTTTGCCAGCTTGAGAAACGGATCTTTACATACACACACAAACTTGCCCAATCTTGGTCCTAGTACCCAGCTTTCCCTGGAGAGATGGAACAAAGGGAGCTATAGGCATTATAATGCAGGCAGTATAATAAAGGGCGTATATAAGTAGAAACCTGCAAATAACCGTTAGGGGAAGAGCCAGACAAATGGACAGTTCTGAATGTGAGCAAAAATACATCAAATCAGAACATTCTAGTCCATATTATAAAATCCACAGAGAGAAATCATTAGTGTACAAAGAAGGGGGATGGTGGTGCGCTCAAGCTGTGGTGTGTTGTTGTGGAGAGTGGGACTATGGTCTTATGGAGCAGTGGTCTGGGTGGCCACAGGGGTGGTGGAACAGCAAGGACCTTGATGCACACCACACCACCATCCCCTTTCTTTGTACACTAGTAATCCATATTGTCTGTTGTGGACAATAGGGGGCAGTGCTGCTCGTATCCCCACTATTCTGACACTCTCCCACCACCCACGTAGGACCCCCATGAGCGCTGACCTCCCCTATTTCAGAAATAAAACGTTAGGTTTAACCAGAACAAGAAGACATAGGCTGCGCTTCTAATTTAATATATGAAATGTGTGCAAGTGTATATAAAGATGAAGAGGTGCAGCCAAGGACCAAAGTGACCCCTTTGTAACTATAAGGAACAAAAGAGTGGTCCGGCCCTCCAAACAAGCATTATATAACGCTATGTGTCAGCACATACATAAAAAGGAGGTTTAGGTCACAATATAGCGACACCTGCCCAGCGTCAATGCACCTCCTGTAGGTGAGTCCCTATCCATTTGCAATATGTGTACTCAGGAGGTATGTATTAAGACACTCCTGCTTAATATGAGTCTTGAGGTTAAAAAGCTCATATTTGTTATAGGTACTAGCACAGTCCAAGTAAAGGCTCTCGCTCCTGGCGCTTAGAAACAGAAAGTGACGGCAGATAAGAGCCACATGGCCCATCCAGTCTGCTATGTAAAACTATACTGACCCTAGACCCTATTTGACCTTCAGTTCCATTTAGGATTTAGGATATCCTTATATTTATCCCAAACATGTTTACACTATTCTACTGTGTTATCCTCTACCCCCTCAGATGGGAGGTTGTTCCACATCAATCACCCTTTCAGCAAAGTCATTTTTCTGCACATTTCTTCTTAATCAAACACCCTCCAGTTTATATACATGTCCTCGTGTTCTAATACACCTCTTCCTATGAATAATGTCACCTCCTGTACCTAGTTACACCTCTTCTCTACCTGGTTTCACCCTTTAATACATGTAAAAGCTGCTATCCTATACCATCTCACCAGCTTCAAGAATCTTTGGATTGCACATCTTGGGCCAGATTTACTAATCTGCAGGTTTGCAAAATGGAGATGTTGCCCATAGCAACTAATCAGATTGTAGCAGACATTCTCTAGTATGTCTAGTATGTAATAGGAAAGTGTGAACTAGAATCTGATTGGTTGCTATAGGCAACATCTCCACTTTTCCAAATCTGCAGCTCAGTAAATCTGGCCCTATGCTTGCACCCAAACCCAGGAAGGCTGATTTTTTTTTTCTGCAGCCATTTTTGTTTGACATCCAGAGAGTTTTTGAAAAAGATATGGTTTGAAGGAGTAGAGCAGCGGTTCCCAAACTCTTGGTGCTCCGTGAAGCACCTCCAAGTGCTCCACGTAGAGATTGGAAAGAAAAAGAAATACAATATGCTACCTATGTAGGTGCTAGGTGAAAAGAATCTCTCTCCTGAAAAATGCTCAGTGACTCAGAAAGTGTATGAAAACAAGAACATTGCTTCTTCATAAAAGTCTTCAGCAAATATGCAGATAATTACCATTTTATAGCTCAAAAACACACACAACCCTTGGATTGTATCCAGATGTGTGCTGTGATTGTAACACCTCCGCAGCAGACTTATGATAGTGTGATCTTACTTCCATACATGTAAAGGGAGACCACTCACTACTTCCATACCAAGGACCCTGCCCTAACTTTTATGCACCGGTCCCACAGAAAATGGGGCCAACGTGTAAATTAGATTTGTACATAAGAGCTTAACCAATGTACAATTGCAGAATGCTGCCCGTTTTACTGTTTGCACCCGGACAGCAGCGATTCCTTCCCTTTAAAGAAACATTGAAGCATTCAGGAGTAGAAATTCTAAAAATCATTTTAATTATATACATGTCCTCGTGTTCTAATACACCTCTTCCTATGAATAATGTCACCTCCTGTACCTAGTTACACCTCTTCTGTACCTGGTTTCACCCTTTAATACATGTAAAAGCTGCTATCATGTACCAGCTCAACAGCTTCAAGAATCATTGGGCCCGATTCAATTAGGGAAAAATCGTTCGCTGGCGTTTTTTAACGCTATTTTTATCAAAATTATGGGTGATATTTTTTTTTCCTATTCAATTATTTTTTAGTGTTAAAAATATGCAGTTTTTTTAAGGATATCGTTAATTAAAAATTAGCCCCCATAAGAGGTGCGGATTTTTAACAATGCCCTGTCGTGTGCCCGACAGGGCATGCTGATGCTTGTAGAACTAGGGGCTGCTGAGCAGGTGCCTTGGTAAAAAAAAAAAAACATTTTTGAACGTCGCCAATCACTTCCTGCTAGCAGCAAATGCCTGGCGCTAATGACAGGTTATTGGCCAGTGTCTGAAATATCGTGCCCATCGTTGTCCATAGCAACCAATCAGATTGTAGAAGACATTCTCTAGTATGTAATAGGAAAGTGAGACCCAAAATCTGATTGGTTGCTATAGGCATCACTTTCCAAACCCGCAGCTCAGTAAATCTGGCCCTATGCTTGCACCCAAACCCAGGAAGGCTGATTTTTTTGGGCAGCCATTTTTGTTTGACATCCAGAGAGTTTTTGAAAAAGACATGGTTTGAAGGAGTAGAGCAGCGGTTCACAAACTCTTGGTACTCCGTGAAGCACCTCCAAGTGCTCCACGTAGAGATTGGAAAGAAATATAAGTACAATTTGCTACCTATGTAGGTGCTAGGTGAAAAGAATCTCTCTCCTGAAAATCAGGAGATATGCAGATAATTACCATTTTATAGCTAAAAAACACACACAACCCTTGGATTGTATCCAGATGTGTCCTGCGATTGTAACACCTCCGCAGCAGACTTATGATAGTGTGATCATACTTCCATACATATAAAGGGAGACCACTCACTACTTCCATACCAAGGACCCTGCCCTAACTTTTATGCACCAGTCCCACAGAAAATGGGGCCAGAGTGTAAATTAGATTTGTACATAAGAGCTTAACCAATGTACAATTGCAGAATGCTGCCCGTGTTACTGGTTGTACCGGTGTCAGGGCTGTCTGTGAACAGAATAAAAACACGGATTCATCCTCACACCCAGACAGCAGCGATTCCTTCCCTATAAAGAAACATTGAAGCATTCAGGAGTAGAAATTCTAAAAATCATTTTAATCTTATAATTTAAACAGCAAAAAATCCCTGGAACGGGAAGAGTCAGATTATAAGCAGCAGCAGACACTCCTGATGTAAACACACATCTCATGGGTACGTGTACTTTCCAGAGCTCTCATATTATATACAAAGCTTACCAGTTCTGACTAACTAGAGCCACGTAACCCCTATGCAGCCACTACTCAGGGAGGTCATACGGCAGAAGTCTAAACAAGACTTATATATTACTGCATGGGCCGAGTGCTTCTTATCTGGTATCAAATATTCAATGTTTTGTTACTAATGTACTGTACAATTGGCACACGAAAAGGGGAGACGTGGGAAAGGATGTGGTCATGCTGCAATAACGCTGACATCCCATCTAAAAAGTGCAATATGTGCTAAATATATCACAGCCGTGCTAAGTAGCATAAATACAGAATAGATACAAAATAACAGTAACATAATTAAACAGAAAACTCTAGAAGTGATGAATCTCTGTTTACATCTTAGCAAATGATGCAAAAAGATATCTCACATATACATAGTCCTGAAATTTAAAGGAGAGTGTCCAAGTGATACCGCATATGAAAAATGTCTGAAATGAATCAAAATTGTTCTGGTAAAAGATATATAGTGAAAAAAATATAAGTGAACCCCCCAAAAAAAATATAAACAAATAGTAAACGTGACTGATGTTCTTGATCACAAAAGGGTATCCCACATAGATAAAAAGAATGAACAGATAATGTGATCCGATCTCACAGTTTCTGTAGATCATTCCAGGATAGAGTAATATAGAGGCCACCGGATTGTAATTGAGGATCCAATCTCACAAGGACATGGGGTCCTAATATCCCATCTTTTGTATTAGCAATATAACTCCCTAACTGACCTACATACATATCCTCATTCATGATATATCCCAGCTCGTGTTCTTAGATCCTCACAGGACATACTGCTCTCTTCCACACTAAACAAATGCTCTGACTCCCGGTTACAGGACTTCTCCCGGGCCTCACCCGCTCTCTGGAATAACCTTCCTCACCCACTAAGACTATCCTCTTCTCTCCAAACTTTCAAACGCTCCCTCAAAATTCACCTCTTCAGACAAGCTTATCAAACAGTGCAGCGCTGATTACCCTCTTTTTTTCTTGTTCACATTTGTTTTTTCAGGGTGGTAGACCCTTGGAGGGAGACCAGCAGCAGCACTGTTCAATTATCTTAGCCCTTGTTTTTATCCCCTTTTTTTTATATTCCAAGCTTATCAAATTCCACAGCCTACTTAACATTTGTCTACACTATTTACAACAACTATATTATATGACCATCACTTCATGATTAAACCAAACTTGTTCTCTTTCATTCTATACTAAAATTCCCCTTATTTCTGTTACAAACACTGCTATGTGACTGGATCACACAGAGCAGAGCACTTATACCATGCAAGCTGGCTGGTCCGCTGTGTGATTATATAGCACTTTCCATAATGTATCAATCCCTAATATCCCATAGAGTGAAAGCATGTGGCAGGACCCTCTTACCCCCCAGTCTGTCTGTTACCACCGAGTCCTGTTATTATGATTGTTAAAATTGTAAAGCGCTACGTAATCTGATGGCGCTATATAAAAACCTGTTAATAAATAAACTCTCACTTTCATATTCTATGAAGACATAATGTATCCAACTCATATTCTATGTATACACAATGTATCCAACTGAACTTAAGACTTGTGCTATAACGAATCGCAGAATCCTATATATCAGCAAGTTGTAAAAGGTCCAAGGACTGAAATCAATAGTATTGCTGACTGGAAGGTACTTGACCACCAAGCTGTTGCACCCACCGACGTGTTTCGGCATAATGTCTTTATCAAGGCCTCCTCCTCCTCTGCAGCATAACCCTAAAACTCCCCAGAGTGTTACTCACCTCTCCGGTAGGTGCAGAGGGTATGTAGGGTCTATGAAAAATAGAGAATAATGCCCCATCACAGGAGATAATATAGAAAATAATGCCCCGTCACAGGAGATAATATAGAGAACAATGCCCCGTCACAGGAGATAATATAGAGAATAATGCCCCGTCACAGGAGATAATATAGAGAATAATGCCCCGTCACAGGATATAATATAGAGAATAATGCCCCATCACAGGAGACAGTATAGAGAATAATGCCCCGTCACAGGAGATAATATAGAGAATAATGCCCCGTCACAGGAGATAATATAGAGAATAATGCCCCGTCACAGGAGATAATATAGAGAATAATGCCCCGTCACAGGAGATAATATAGAGAATAATGCCCCGTCACAGGAGATAATATAGAGAATAATGCCCCGTCACAGGAGATAATATAGAGAATAATGCCCCGTCACAGGAGATAATATAGAGAATAATGCCCCGTCACAGGAGATAATATAGAGAATAATGCCCCGTCACAGGAGATAATATAGAGAATAATGCCCCGTCACAGGAGATAATATAGAGAATAATGCCCCGTCACAGGAGATAATATAGAGAATAATGCCCCGTCACAGGAGATAATATAGAGAATAATGCCCCGTCACAGGAGATAATATAGAGAATAATGCCCCGTCACAGGAGATAATATAGAGAATAATGCCCCATCACAGGAGACAATATAGAGAATAATGCCCCGTCACAGGAGATAATATAGAGAATAATACCCCGTCACAGGAGACAATATAGAGTAA
>WWET01003965.1:33206-43445 GCA_011038615.1 Limnodynastes dumerilii | reverse complement strand
TGCCCCCCGATCCCCCCCCCCCCCCCGGCACAGAGGACAAGCTAGACTCACAGAATGGAGTCAGTTTGCATTTTGACTAAATCGTATCCTATAACAACATTACATTTAAAAATATATCTTCCCAATATTTACCTGTTGCTTGCAATATTGATAATGCGCGTGATCTGCCAATGCCACAAGTACATTCATGTGCAGCCCTTACATTGAGACATGGATTTGCAGAAGAAAATTCACTCCTTGCTTTTGCTTTGTCCCTAACTCCACATCAGCCATTGCTGTGTATGTAATGCAGTAAAATCCCCCTTTGTGAATTATTGGAGCCGCGTGCTATTCTATTACTGGAATATTACAAATCGTGTTTCAATTATTATTCTTTGAAGTTTTTTTTGTAGTTTTATCCATATAGTAAAACATGTTTTTTAGTTGGAAAAAAACATCATGTGACAGGATGTGCTGTCATTCAATGTGTGTAACATCTGTGTGTCAGCTGCTGCCGCGTTTCCCCCGTTACCTGCTGTCTGCGCAGCTTGGAAGTTGCCATTTTGTGGGTGGAGCCATTATTCACAAGAACGCAGCCAATCAAATTCCTATGAGCCCATGACATCATAAACTCGCAATATGGCAGAGTACTTGTGTGGATGTTTATATGAATACTTCTAGTCTGTAAGATCAGAAGGAACTTCTAGACTTCTAGAGTTGCTATGGGCAACATCTCCACTTTTCTTTTTCCGCAGCTTAGTAGATCTGGCCCCAGGTGTTGCATTTTAGTGCTGTTGGGGGTAACTGTCGGGGATGTGGGTCTCTGCAAAGAACAGTCCTTTTTCGATAGGGTCGTTCTCTCCCAGCTAGTTTCAAACTGGCTGGGATATCGATTGCTTATGCCTCGAAGACGCGGTGCTCCGAAAGGTAAGTGGCTAAACTAACCCAATCCTTCCCCTAATTCTAACCCTAACCCTCCCCTTCCATTACCTTAACCCTCCCTTCCCCGTAGCCTGACCCTAACCCTCACTTCCTCACAGTCCGACCCTAACCCTCCCTTAGCCGCAGTCTGACCCTAACCCTCCCTTCCCTGCAGCCTGACCCTAATACTCCCTTCTCTATAGCCTAACCTTAAGACCCCTCTCCCTGCAGCCTGACCCTAACCCTCCTCTTCTATGGTCCTAACCCTCCCTTCCTAAGTGCCTAACCCCCCCCAATACCAAAAGGCCCCCGGAGAGATAAGTAATCATCCAGCAGGTCTGTGAAAATTAATGGGCGAGTATGCCGATCGGCACACTCACCCATTCATAAAAAAAATTCTAAAATGACTCCCTATTCGAAATAGAGACAGCCAACATACTAAACCCAATTAATTACGGGAAGCCACACAAGATCCGCTTAGCAAAATATAGTAAGTGTCACTGTTCCTCGGCCAGTAAATCAGGGATTTATAGAGCTGGGGCTATATATGGAATTACAACAGATAAGGACAGTTGAGTTGAGTATATGTCATCAAACATTCATCTTGTAACGTCACATATTCACCACGGACATCCCCGTTGATAGCAGACATAGCGGATTGACCTCCACATCACAGACAGAACACAGATCAATCGTTCTCAACAAGGAAATATGAGGAGCGTTGTCTCGATGAATGTGATTGGTTGACAGTGAGGTCACAGATTGGGCTGATTGATTCCTGAATACCAGGAGAGCTACGGAGAGATAGAAAGACCGTCTGGTGTATGCTGTGCACATGTAGCCATATAAAAAGATCAGAGCAGTCCCGATTTTATGATGGCATTCCCAGGCTCCGTGCAGACATACGGGTGGGTATTTGAAGTGGTTTTACTCCAGAGATCTTCACTTCTTAATAATGAACATGTGGAATTACTGACGGCTGCCCTGTAACTACAATACCGTTTGGTGATGTTGTTTTCCGTATAGGAAGGAGACGCGGAGGCATCTCCTCGGAGATGGAATTTCTCTGGCACTGTTGACTAAAACACATTTTTCATTACTTGTTGGACTTGTTCGCTGTAGCATTGCTCATTTAAATTACATTATAGACGTAGTTAATCTCTGTCCATTACAACAAAGTGTTTAAATGCGCAGACACCTAATGTCTACCAAATGTGAAGTCTCCGAGAAAGAGATGTTCCCATGTACGATGAGTGAACTCTAGATCGGCAGAAGAGACGACCCTCGTAACTTAATGCCTCAGCTCCTCAGCTATGTATCTGCTTCAGCAATAAAACACATCTTTATGTAAAGAGAATTCATCAGCATTAGCCCTACATTCCTCCAGCTGCTCCCATATTGGAGCAGAACAGAGGGGGCGCTATAGGCAGGTGTGGCGGCCTGAAGATTAGGCGTTTTCATATGAAGAGTGGATTGTTTTTTAATAAAAAAATTTATAAAATTTTATAAAATATAAAAATATGCAATTTTTAACTGTATATTTTTCATATTTAATAACAAGAATAAACAGCAGAGATTTTATGACTCTATGATTTTTCCATTTTGAAATTTATATAATTTGTCGTTAATAGGTAGGTAGGGATAATCTGATGGATTGTGGGAGAGCGTTGCAGTGAATTGGTCAGCGCGAGAGAAGTCTTGAATTTGGAAATGGGACGTTGTAATGAGGTGGGTGGTAAGGCAGCGGTCGATGGCAGAATAAAGAAGGAGAGAGGGAGTGTGAGTGGAAATGAGATTGGAGATGTAGGGTGTAGAAGAGGCGGAGAGCTTTGTAGAAGAGGATTCGGTAGCGGAGGAGGAACAGAGCTTGACAGAGGAGTGTGGAGGTGGTCCTTCAAGGGAAGAAGATGACTCTCGCAGTGGTGCTCAGAGGAACAAGGCAGTAGAGGGTTAGGCTAGAAGAAAGGAGGTTACAATAGTCAAGGTGGGAAATGACCAGCGAGTGTATATGAGTATATTGGTAGCTCACAGAAACATACAAGTTAATACCGGACATTACAGGCGCTGAGATCTTTTTTGGAAATGTCAATGGAGAGAAACGGTCTCATGCGAGTTATGTTTTGGAGATTAAGAACTGGATTCACACCTAAGAAGCAGACGCTTCTTAGGTGTGGATCCTTACTAAACAACATACTATGCATGCGTAATAGGTCATTTACACAATCTACGTATCAGTTCAGTATGTAGATTGCCTCCGTGTGGTCTTGAAAGACCGCGCTGAATATTTTCAGTAGAAAGAGGGGGCGTACTTTGGTAGAAGGGGGAGGGATTTAGATTAGTCGGGGGGAGGCGGGGAGAGGCAATGTCTGTGCGGACATTACACAGATAGTTAAGGTAACCCTATGGCTCGTAAGTAATATAAGGTACCTAAAAACGGTGGGTGTCATAGTGGCAGGACGGTTTAGTTACGTGCGGATCTATCCACACCTAAGTCGCTCGGATCTGTGAATACCTAAAACTCCCAAGATTGTGTAAGAGCTCTAAGGTGGGGGGGATAAGGGAGGAGCCAAGAATAACACCCTGGCCACAAAGGGGAAGGACTGGGTGTCAATGGTCATGGAGAGGCTGAGGGGAGGAGATCCGCGGGGGAGGGAAGACGGTGAGCCCTGATTTCATCTCTATCAATCATTACAACGCCTAATTATACATTTTACTGAGTCCCCCTGATGCCTCCCAGTGTCATATTCCCATCTATACACGTCCATCCCACAACTGATGAAGTTGGAGTTCCCTGTATAAAAGGACCTGTCTCCCGCCCGCTCTTCTCTCTGAGACCATAAATCCCGATGTCTCCTCTGTTTACTGGAGAGAGCTCCACGTCCCCTTCTAATTGTCTGCTAATGGGCTCATGTTTTATTGTGCTAGTGATTTATACGGGGTGTAATTAATGACACCGTTTACTACTGTGCGCTGCTGACGGAGGATGCGCTTGGAGCATTTCCAGCTGCTAAAGATTTATCCGTTCAGCTGTCCCCTCACGTCTGAGTGTTTACAGAGGAGATCCCTCTGTCTATAAATGTTTATCAGCACCGCTCTATAGCTAGAAATGTTTACTAAACTCCAGCTTCTGGCTGCACGTGTTTATCAGTCTCCTCTATGTCTCATAAATGTTTACAAAGTGTCTCCTATGGTCCACGATGTTCTCAAGAGGTCTCATGTGCTACCAACGCAAACAGAGCATTGCAACGCACGCCGCTATCATCCAAATCACTGTTGGCCTATCAGGGTGGCAATACCTGGGAACATGTATTTGGATTATTATTATTGGACCAGATTAAGTCATCCGCTACCGCCGCGGTCAGAAATTCAGCCAGTGGTAGCAAAGGTCCAATGCCAGATCCCCACCGCATGCAGAAATCCATAGGCCACTCCACTCATAAGTATTTCCGCCAGCTGGCCCTTACTTTAATATTTCCGCACCATTTCTCTGTAAAATGGGGACAGGACAGGAGTCTGTACAGTTTTTTTGGGCTTAAGTCGCCCTTACGGTGCTATTAGCCTGGCTCCCTCCTCCCACGGAGCGGACGCACTTCTGTCCTGTGAGAGGTTCAGCCCCACCGTTGTTATTTTAACCAGGGCGCAATATTGGAAGCAGAGGATCCAGATCTGTCGTTAAAAAACGGCGTCTGCCCATGCTCCACTGTCCAAAAAGGTAGAGTTTTCCAATTCTAGTGATTCATGTAGGATGTCTGGATGCGGTCTATTATTATTGTTATTATTATCATTATTATCTGACTACCCCCCTCCCCTCGCTCTCTCCTCCGCCCTGTTCCCTCTTTTGACCCCACCCACTATCTCCTCTGCCATGTCCTCGCTCCTACTCCTGCCTTCTCCTCTGCTCCTACTCCCGCTCTCTCCTCTGCTCTGCTTCTTTTCAGCTTTGTCCCTGCTCCTGCCTGCTCTCTCCTTCGCTCAGTTCCTTCTTTTGATCCCATCCGCTTTCTCCCTCCTCTGCTCTGTTCCCTCTTCTGATCCCATCCACTTTCTCTCTCCTCTGCTCTGTCCTCTCTCCTGCTCGTCTGCTCTCTCCTCTGCTCTGTTCCCTCTTCTGATCCCATCCACTTTCTCCTCTGCTCTGTCCTCGCCCCTGCTTCCGTCTGCTCTCTCCTCCACTCTGTTCCCTCTTCTGATCCCATCTGCTTTCTCTCTCCTCTGCTCTGTACTCGCCCCTGCTTCCGTCTGCTCTCTCCTCCGCTCTGTTCCCTCTTCTGATCCCATCTGCTTTCTCTCTCCTCTGCTCTGTTCTCAGCCCCTGCTTCCATCTGCTCTCTCCTCCACTCTGTTCCCTCTTCTGATCCCATCCGATTTCTCCCTCCTCAGCTCCTCTGTCCTCTCTCCTGCTCCCGTCTCCTCTCTTCTCCGCTCTGTTCCCTCTTCTGATCCCTCTTCTGATCCCATTTGTTACAGTCGTGTTGCTGTTTTTCTCCATTCAGACTCCGATGAACCAAGCCTCCACCCGCTCCCATTGTATCTTCACCATCCACATCTCCGGCAAGGAGCCCGGCTCAGCCACCGTCCGGCGATCAAAGCTGCATCTCGTTGACTTGGCCGGATCTGAGCGGGTCGCCAAGACTGGAGTCGGGGGACAGTTGCTAACAGAGGCCAAGTACATCAACTTATCCCTGCACTACCTGGAGCAGGTGAGCACCTGGCCCAAAGCGCATCTGTCATACTACTCCATGCTATTCATTTGGGTCTCTGTGAACACGGTCTTACCAATCTTTTGCAGGTCATCATTGCTCTGGCAGAGAAGAACCGTTCCCACATACCTTACCGAAACTCCATGATGACCTCCGTGCTGCGGGACAGCCTTGGGGGCAACTGTATGACCACCATGATAGCCACTCTCTCGTTAGACAAGAGGAACATTGATGTACGTGTGCAGCTTATATCCTCAGTCACCCAGTGACAGCTCCTCGTCCTCTGATCATTAGCCTGTGTTCTTATACCTGTCTAAAGCATCTGCCTGATATATCTGCAGCTGATGTCTGTAATGTGCAATCCTCCCTCTACCCTGTTATACGTCTTGTGACAGCTGTAGACTCGGTTATAGTCTCAGGCAACTTCTAGGTCTCCAGCATTGGAGGAACTACAAGTATCATCATTCCCGCCCAGCAAGGACAGTTTATTTCTTCAGATTTCTTCTTTGTCACAACAGGATTCCAAAGCCACCGCAGAACTACAAGTCTCAGCAAGTGTTGACTGTGAAGGCATGCTGGGATTTGTAGTTCCGCAGCAGCTTCATGATACAAGTGATCTGTCTCTCTGAATTCTCAGATGCAGTCATGGCAAATATAGAGAAAGGTCAAAGCTGCATGCGAAAGTAATGTTACATGTATAGAGATACAGCCTTTGTCATCTAGGTGTGATAATAATGTTATACGTCCGGTAGTGTGTATATGGGCCAATGGTTTTTCTGTAATTAATGTCTAATTAAGGCACATTTCTAATTCGCTGTGTAGGAATCCATCTCCACCTGTCGCTTTGCTCAGAGAGTTGCGCTGATTAAGAATGAAGCCGTTCTAAATGAAGAGATCGACCCTCAACTGGTAAAAGGCTTTCTCTGTCCATCACATAATAGACATCACATTATACAGTCCTTTATAACTTTATAACTGCTTGTTCTATCTTTGGGGCTGATCCAGACCTACGTAAATACGGCAGGCGGCAGCGTAAGAACGGCTGAAAAGCCGTGCCGGCGTAACTACGGCAACGCCCGATCTTCGGGCGTCCGTAGTATCAGGGTAGTAACGGCCGAGGGGGCGTTCCTCGCCGTTACTACGCAAAGGTTAGTGTAGGTAGGCGGGAGGAGGCAGTGTAATGAGGGAGGGGTTTTAAAAAATATGCTCTGGTCACAGCGTATTTACCCTCGCTTACGCCGGCTGGAGTTAGGGCAGCCTTCAGCCGGCGTAAGCGAGGGTAAATACGCTGGGACAGGGGAGGAGTCCATGCCGATACGCTGTGCGTTAGTACGCACAGCGCATCGGCGTAGGTCTGGATCAGGCCCTTTGTCACAGTTATGCACGTCCGTTCTGTACCTCTGTGTGACTGACACTACAGGATTACACCTTCCTGAGTAACATCACAGTGTTACTCCTCTGTCTGACTGACATTACAGTGTTACACCATAAATCTCTCACTAGCATTACAGCCTTATATACCTCTCACTGACATTACAATGATACTTTATGTGACTGACTTTACTGTGTGACAACATCATTGCTTTATACATCGCTCTCACTGATAGTACAGTGTTACACCTCTGTCAGAGTGACATTACAGCTTTATACATTGCTGCCAATCACTGTCCTCTGGTCCCTCTCAGATGATCGTACGTCTGAAGAAAGAGATCCAGGGTCTGAAGGACGAACTGGCCCTGATCACCGGAGAGCAGAGGACGACGGAGCTGACTCCTGAAGAGATCCAGAGGTAACCTCGTCTCTCACCTGGAGTCCCCCTGTCTAATCCCTGGGGAAATAAAGACCATTTAGAAGTACTGAGCCCTAGAAATACGTGTGTGTGCGTGACAGTACTTCACTGGATCGCTCGCAGTGTCAGATGCGTTGGTCAGGTCCATTGAGAAGCGCCCCCTCCCGCCCCACCTACCATGTTGTGTTTTCATTGGTCACTCTCCACACAAATGCTGGACTATCACATGACTTCCTGCTCACACAATATGGGTGTCTGCAGTACTCCCAGTATAGAGGGAAGTAGTGTCCGCTGCGGCTTATTTCCACACTGATACTGATGACATCTTAATGGTGGCTGTATCGGTGCTGGCAGCTTTCTAATAGACAATAGTTTTATTTCAGAACAGGTACAGTGGCGAATGTCCCTATATCGACAAAGGCCCCATTCCCAATGCCAAATTGTACTCTCCCCAAAGGGGATGGGTAAGGTTAGGCTGCTAAAATGGGATAGTTAGGGTTAGGCTAAGTAGAGGGAGGGTTAAGGTTAGGGTGCTAGAAGGGAATGGTTAGGGTTAGGGGATGATTAAGGTTACGAGATGGCCAAGGTTAGGTTTCGGTATGGGGATGGTTAGGGTACAGTTAAGGTTAGACTGCGATATGGGGGTAGTTAGAGTACTGTTAAAGTTAGGCTGCAGAATGGGGATACTTAGGGTACTGTTAAGGTTCAGCTGTGGGAACAGGATGATTAGGGTACTGTTAAGGTTCAGCTGTGGGAAGGGGATGGTTAGGGTACTGTTAAGGTTCAGCTGTGGGGAGGGGATGGTTAGGGTACTGTTAAGGTGCAGCTGTGGGAAGGGGATGGTTATGGTACTGTTAAGGTTCAGCTGTGGGAAGGGGATGGTTAGGGTACTGTTAAGGTTCAGCTGTGGGAAGGGGATGGTTAGAGGACTGTTAAGGTTCAGCTGTGGGAAGGGGATGGTTAGGGTACTGTTAAGGTTCAGCTGCGGGAACGGGATGGTTAGGGTACTGTTAAGGTTCAGCTGTGGGAAGGGGATGGTTAGGGTACTGTTAAGATTAAGCTGTGGGGAGGGGATGATTAGGGTACAGTTAATGTTAAGCTGCGGTACGGGGATGGTTGGGGTACTGTTAAGATTAAGATGTGGGAAGGGGATGGTAAGGGTATGGTTAAGGTTAAGCTGCGGTATGGGGATGGTTGGGCTACTGTTAAGATTAAGATGTGGGAAGGGGAGGGTTAGGGCACGGTTAAGGGTAGGCTGTGGGAAGGGGATGGATAGGGTTAGGCTGATGAAAATAGTACCTGTCGCCATTGGAATCTTCTCAGACACACCAGTCGCTGGAGCGACGCTGTCTGACTGCGGGATGTGATCTGTGAATACATTTCATTTTCTCTAAGCAATGGTTAACCCTTTCAGTGTGGACCCAGCTCATGACATAAGCCGTGTACAGCCGGGTATACTGGCGGTTCTGTCATATGTTTGGTGCTTTCCTTTAAGCACAGCTTTTTTTTTTGCGCGTTCTCCATGTTGTGTCTCTCTGGGTCAGGCTGACAGGATGAATATGAGGAGAGGTCATTCCCATTACTGGGTCTCTGTAAAACATGCCGTATCTCTCTTTACTGCACACACCAAGAATGTGTTTTTGTGCTCGTAAAACGTTTGTTTAGTGAAACATATTTTATCCCTGATCTTGGCCTTAGTGCTCCCTCTTTTATTGTTTGGCAATGGAAAAGAGCGACCGCATCCAATCTCCTCAAATGCTATTCCGAGAGCTGCTATTTCAAGCGATTAATCAATAGACATTTAATTACAACAACAATGTCCAACAGACAGCTGCTCCCCTTCATTTCAGCGTCCAGGACAGCGCCCCGTTCCCGCGGCCTGTTGATGACTTTGGCTTAGCACAGCCCTTGTCATATATGAATTTGACTAAGGATTATATGGGCTTCTGTGGCCTATAGGTTATAAGCTTTAAATCCCAGCTCTGCTCATTCTATGAAAAAAAAACAACATGTGTAGGAAACTGACGCATTTCACAGAACTGGTGCGTGGGCACCTAAGGAAAGTTATTGGAATTCATCAACCAATCAGATCTTTGCTCTAACTTTGTAATTAAAACAATAGGAGCATTTGATTGGTTGCTGTTGGACCCATGATCTCTCTTTCAGTTATGTGGGCATCAGATGTTGTACATGCCAATGAGTTTTAATTTATTAATGAAGCAGCCCTGACATATTTATTGATCAGTATTGGCAAAGCCGCTCATCTGTTTTCCGTGGTATCCTGTCTCATATAAATAGACAGTGAAATGGATTTAGTATCGGAGTCATAGTAACCAATTCAGCAAAGTATGGTTGCCTAATACGAGAAATGTTATGTAGAAGGGGGGCAGGGCCAGAGGAGGGGCAAAATATACTCAGGGCGCATGTGCCAGACGGTCGCCATTCTGCACCTGCACTTAACAGCCCCCCTATACTACTACTACTACTACTATAGAGTGGCAGTCGCCTGCTACAGTATATCATTAGTATAACACACAAGCCGCCGCTGAGCAGATCCCATGCAGAAGGGATGCAATTGCCAGTCCCAATGGCCGACAGCTGAATTATGGCTGTATCAGTGTTGCAATCATCCATATTGCAAATAATCCAATTGGCAAAGTGTACTATAGTAGAGTATAGTAATTAGGGTTTGGGTTGCGGTTAGGATTAGGGTTTGGGTTGGGATTATTGTAGTGTCAACATTTCAATATCTGTCTGAAAATGGTTGAGTTAATGACACTCCGAGACAGAGGAAAGTTAATAAGTCAGCACTATCGGCACTTTTATATATATATATATATATATATATAT
>WWET01003965.1:0-16686 GCA_011038615.1 Limnodynastes dumerilii | reverse complement strand
AGTCATGATTTTCATTGCACCATGATTCTGTGATTCCCACAATATCTAGATTATCCCTTGCCATTATTGTGTTTAATTCAGAGATTTTATTTCCCAAGCTCCTAGCATTTGCACACATTGCTCTGAGAGGTTGCATTATGAATCTCCTATTTATCAGTTTATTATTATTGCTAGATATGTTTATATTGCTTTTTATATTTTCTTTTCCATTTGTTGCTGTGGCTATATTATCTGTCATTATTGACTGGCCACCCAACACTTTTTGGTTAGGGGAGCAGCTATTTTTATTATTTGTATCACTGCCCCCCTCTCCTAGTTTAAATGGTTTCTAATAAAGCATTCAAACTGCTCACTTAGAATATCTGTCCCCACAGAAGATGGGTGTAAGCCATCCTTTTTATACAAGTTCCTATTTTGCCAGGTGGAATGGCTATGTTCTATGAGCCCAAATCCTTCCTCATGACACCACTTCCTAAGCCACAGATTGAAATCATGAATGCGCCACATTCTACCTTCTTCATATCTGTGTACTGGCAGAACCCTACCTTAACTTTTCAAAGTGTAACTACTGACGCACGTAAAGGTTTCACGTATAAAAGTGCCTAAGCCGCGCCCATACTGTACGATTTAAATGCCTCACCCCGCCTCCGAAGCATTATTACTGGTGTCATATGGCTGTCACGCCCCAGTGTTCGTAGTTACGCTTTTGATACTAGGCTGGTACGTAAGTTCAGAGCTACGTGGCGTAACATCTGCCATGCGCATGCACAATAAATACTAATAAAGGGCGATTTTATGTCAGCTGCTAGCGTAAAATCGCTTGCATACGTAATTTAGGATCTGGCCTGATGATAGTAAACATGGATAGGATTCTGAGGTCCGACAGTGCTGCTGAGTCTATACCTCCATGTGCTCAGAATCCACCCCTCAGAATCGTAATACTTAACCCCTCCCACAAGCGCAAGCCGCTCGCCCTGCAGTCAGAAGTGCCGGAAATCGGATGTTTGTTCTCCCTGCTCGGTGTATGTGCAAATCGCAAAACACTCACTTTTCAGAGATCTCGGCGCAGTCCTTGCGTATAACGGAGAATTTGGCCGCAGTTGCAGATGTTTTGTGTGATTTTAATCACAAAGCGCAGCAAACGGACGCTCTGCTCTCCCTCATTCTATACTCGTCACCTTATTGTTGTTTTCTTGCACACAATCTGTTATCTCCAGAACACAGGAGTTTTATATCTCCTCTTATTTTGTTTGGTTAAAGTTGGAGAAATGTCCTCATCGCTCGCACGTTACGCGGCTTCCCAGCTGTTCAGAAACACTTGACGCTCGCGCTGTCTTGTCGGAGGCTTTTCTTGGATCATTAAATAGGATAATATACGACCGGCACCTGAATGTGTTGTAATTTGAAATGAAACTAAATTCATGACTCACCAGAGACTTTTAGTAGTTTGTACTGTCCTGAAAACACTCGCCGCAGCCAAGCACCCCCCCCCCCTCCGTGCCGTCTGTTTTTATTTTATCGATATAATGAAAAGCTCGGCTTGTTCGACTCCAAGCCCAGGAAAATGGCCATATTGTTCTCTTTAACATAGCAGTGTTCTCAGTCTTTTCTTAGCGCTCGTTGTATGTGTGTTCCAAATCCTCACCTGGAAACATTCAGCAGCTAAACCCTCAATGACTCACCGCATCCTTTAACTGTTTGTGCGGCTGAGACTCACTGCGCTGCGGAGATGTCAGAGGAGTGTTTAAAGGCCTAGAGAGCAAACACCGGTACGCAGCAAGGAATGTGCTCCCAGGAATCTCGGTACCCGTAACCATTACATTTTACCAGTCATTTAACAGTTTTCCTTGTTAAGGAACCGGATCCAGAGTGTGAAATAAGAGGAAAACAGGTGGAAAGTTACACATGCAGGGAGAATACTTTGCTTGTGCTTATTGTACACAGATAATGAACAGTGTTATTATCACACTGTTATTTATTACCTCTCATCTCTAATACTATTATTATTATATTATTACACAGATACTGACCAGCATTACTATTACACTGTTATTTATCACCTCTCATCTCTAATACTATTATATTATTATTATATTATTATACAGATACTGACCAGCGTTACTATCACACTGTTATTTATCACCTCTCATTTCTAATACTATTATATTATTATTATATTATTATACAGATACTGACCAGCGTTACTATCACACTTTAATTTAGATTTGGGTTAGGATACATGCTCCTGTCCTGGTCTAAATTTGCACCTGTTTTCCTCTTATTTTCTTGATCCTGACAATTACTCTTTTTTTTATTGTCTTGAAAGTTCCGCACAGCTCTGTTATTATGGGTGTGGGTCACCACAAAGAACAGCCCTATTTTTAATGGGTCTGTTCTCTCCCAGCCTTATGCCTCGATCCCCCTAACACGGTGCTCCGAAAGGTGAGTGGCTAAAATAACCCCAACCCTTCCCCTAATTCTAACCCTAACCCTCCCTTCCCCGCAGCCTGACCATAACCCTCCCTTCTCCCTAGCCTGACTTTAACCCTCCCTTCTCTGTAGCCTGACCCTAACTCCCCCTTTTCTATAGCCTAACCCAAAGACCCTGCTCCCCGCAGCCTGACCCTAACCATCCTCTTCTATGGTCCTAACCCTAACCCCCTCTTCTTAAGTGCCTAACCCTAACCCCCCTAATACTAAAATGCCCGGAGAGGTTACTCACCTCTCCGGAGCTGTCATCTGGAGGGTCCTGCGAATATGAATGGGCGAGTATACCGATCGGCACACACACATTCATAAAAAAAAAATTATAAAATGGCCCCCTGTTCGAAATAGAGACAGCCTAAAAGTAACTTTCGGCTGTCTCTATTTCGCAAAGCGGGTCATCGGACCGGAGACTGCAAATGGTTATTATTAGGGCAGCACTTGTGGGTAAAACATTAACCCAATGTAACAGCATTGCCAGAAAGTCACTTTTATCCCCGGGACATAGCATAAACACATGTCAGCCATCACTCAGTTCCTTGTTCTTCTTAGTGTGTAAAATAATAGTAACATACAACAGACAAGCCAGAAAGCCATTGTGTGATCAGACTCCTATAACACGGTGATTGTGCTGAGACTGCACTTCAGTAATTATGTGCGATACACAACACTCTGCGATAACCACAACTCAGATAACATTAGATTTACGGGATATGTCAGGAATGGACAGGATGAACTTTACTTATTACCCAAACTGCGATAACGTCAATCTCATTGTTTGGCACCACAGATAAACCCCATAAATATGTTGAAAGCTTTTATATGTTTTATGTCTTGGTTCCACATTCTTTACATTGCTTTATAGCTGGGCCATCATAGAATCCTTACAGTACAGACAAAAGTGTCAGAGAAAGAACCTTTATGGTGATCAGTGTCCAAAAATACAGCAGCCGCTAAGCAAGAGAAAGTTTAAATATATGACTGCAGTAAACTCAGTCTATCCAGTCACTAGGAGCCAGTGACATCACTAAGAATGCAGCCTATCCAGTCATTAGGAGCCAGTGGCATCACTGAGAATGCAGCCTATCCAGTCACTAGGAGCCATTGACATCACTGAGAATGAAGCCTATCTAGTCACTAGAAGCCAGTGACATCACTAAAAATGCAGCCTATCCAGTCACTAGGAGCCAATGACATCACTGAGAATGCAGCCTATCCAGTCACTAGGAGCCAGTGACACCACTGAGAATGCAGCTTATCCAGTTACTAGGAGCCAGTGACATCACTGAAAATGCAGCCCATCCAGTTACTAGGAGCTAGTGACATCACTGAGAATCCAGTCACTAGGAGCCAGTGACTTCACTAAGAATGCAGCTTATCCAGTTACTAGGAGCTGGTGACATCACTGAGAATGCAGTCTATCCAGTCACTAGAAGCCAGTGACATCACTGAGAATGCAGCCTATCTAGTCACTAGGAGCCAGTGATATCACTAAGAATGCAGCCTATCTAGTCACTAGGAGCCATTGACATCACTGAGAATTCAGCCTATCCAGTCACTAAGAGCCAGTGACATCACTGAGAATGCAGCCCATCCAGTCACTAGCAGCCAGTGACATCACTGAAAATGAAGCCTATCCAGTTACTAGGAGCTAGTGACATCACTGAGAATCCAGTCACTAGGAGCCAGTGACATCGCTGAGAATGCAGCCTGTCCAGTCACTAGGAGCCAGTGACATCACTGAGAATGCAGCTTATTCAGTTACTAAGAGCCAGTGACATCACTGAAAATGCAGCCTATCCATTTACTAGGAGCTAGTGACATCCCTGAGAATCCAGTCACTAGGAGCTGGTGACATCACTGAGAATGCAGCCTGTCCAGTCACTAGGAGCCAGTGACATCACTGAACATGCAGCCTATCCAGTCACTAGGAGCCAGTGATATCACTAAGAATGCAGCCTATCCAGTCACTAGAGCCAGTGACATCACTTAGAATGCAGCCTATTCAGTAACTAAGCCAGTGACATCACTGAACATGCAGCCTATCCAGTCACTAGGAGCCATTTACATCACTGAGAATGAAGCCTATCCAGTCACTAGGAGCCAGTGACATCACTGAACATGCAGCCTATCCAGTCACTGGGAGCCAGTGACATAACTAAGAATGCAACCTATCCAGTCACTAGGAGCCAGTGACATCACTGAGAATGCAGCCTATCCAGTCACTAGTGCCAGTGACATTACTGGGAATGCAGCCTATCCAGTCACTAAGCCAGTGACATCACTGAACATGCAGCCTATCCAGTCACTAGGAGCCAGTGACACAGCTTTTATCTCTGTCCTATCGCTGGTGAGTCCCTGAAAGTTCTCAATCCCACCAGCTTCCTGCGCTTGTCTGTGTAGATATTACAGCCTCCATATAGCTGAGCCGGATTGCTTTTGGCCTGTGTTGTTTCTGTGCTGATTTATTTGTACATTCCAAAATAAACAGGTGCAGGGAATAGTCTTGGACAGCAGCATCATTACCTCACTGCCCCATTGTAGCTGTTAAATCACAGAAAAAAATGATTTGCAAGGAAACAATTGATCCAGTCTTGTGGAGCTTCCCTGCACCGTCCCACAAGACACCTCTGCTGCACAGTGCTCAGCATGCCGGGAGCAGATGCTCTGGATATATGAGGATGTCTGTGATCTGTCTCTATCCATATGCAGCAATTTCTCCAGGTAGAGAAGGAAGAGGTAGGTGCAGATGGACAGTCTGTGGGGTGCAGTAATTCCCTTGTATAGATGGTCTGGATGCAGTGCTGCCCTTTATGTTGAAGCTACTGGTGGTCTTGTTATCAGGGGCGGCGGAAGAAACAGTCGGGCCCCAAAGCAACTTTCACCGGGCCCCTATCTGGCACTGGCAGCTGCTGACAGCATGGGGCTGTCCCTCCAGGATGGCGAGACCTCTGAGGGTTCCCTGGACGCCGGAGCATAATGGTGGATTGTAGGGAAGGGCTTAACCAGACCCTT
Organism: Limnodynastes dumerilii; assembly: GCA_011038615.1. Classification (NCBI taxonomy): domain Eukaryota; kingdom Metazoa; phylum Chordata; class Amphibia; order Anura; family Limnodynastidae; genus Limnodynastes; species Limnodynastes dumerilii. Next base: position 11,187 of record WWET01003965.1, on the reverse strand, counting down.
ACTATATGATTTCAATACCTCCCCCGCCCGTCAGAAAGACTTCACTGACCTCTATCCAGATCTGAGCTTAAATGCATCCTGCGTCCCATGCTTGTCTGCTTTATTGGGCGGTTTATTACGTTCAATCCACATGAGCAAGTAAACGGGACATCTTGGGCTAGATTTACCAAGCTGCAGAAAAAGGAGAGTGGAGATGTTGCTCGTAACAACCAATCAGATTCTAGCTCTCACTTTCCTATTACATGCTAAAAAATGTCAGATAGAATCTGATTGGTTGCTATAGGCATCATCTCCACTTTTTCTTTCCCGCCGCTTGGAAATCTGTCCCCTGGAAGGGGGGTAAGTAACGGTATGTGATGTGCGGGCACCAAGCAGCAAACTCTCTACTGCTGTGTCTCCTGATACACTCTGCAAGTGCCGGGTTATAGATAGATGGAAGGCTGCGGGTGTAGTGTTTATGCTCTAAAGCCATGGAAAAATGCATTTACAGGATAATAGGAAAATATGACAAATTACTTTTTTTCTGTACTCTAAAAACAACCCAATAACCACACGATACACAGCAGTGATTCCATATCTATTTACTGGACAACAATCATGCTGATGGACACTGAATTCTCTTCCCCTCTGTTGAAGACATAGACCTGCAGAAGGTGCAGATTTTCTAATGTAAAGTTGTCTTTGTTGCATCTGTGCTCTGACCAGGATCGGGGGCACTTGCCACTGTATATTGACTACGTCCCTGCCCCCTTTCCTCCCTCTACATGCCCCAACGAGTGTAAGTCTTGGACGCCAAGGGTTGCGCTTTGATCTGAATCAGAACTCGAAGTGAGGAGGTATACGGGGGGTATGCTATACAGTCACCTCCCACTGGTTTCATTGAAATGCAGCCTATCCAGTCACTAGGAGCCAGTGACATCAGTGACGGTTATGCATCAGAATGCACTTTGAATAATTCTGGATTACACACAGTGGCCTCGATTCAGCCAATGTGATTTGCGCACACTCAGAACCGAAGAGCGTGCAGGGACGTCCAATTCAGATTAGTGGTCGAAGTGGCGGAAATATAGAAATAATAGAAGTGAATGGAGATTTATCAAGACACTGGCTGGCTGCTGGTTTTGGAGATACTACTTGATGTTTACACTGCAATTTAGAGTTCACAGGAAAGCAGCCCGTCCCAACTCTAAATCTGTCAGCACAGTGTCTATCCCCTGCAATGCATTATGGTCCGTCCAGTGTGCTCAGCATCAGGCCCTCTGTGCACATTACACTCGGCCAGCACTAACTATCCGGGAGGAAACCTTACACCTCTCATCCCCCTGAATGCTCCTGGAACATGTCCCTGGTGGTGAATCACGCAGCAGGCATCACTCTCGTGTATGAGGAGCGTGGGCAAGGCACGTGACTTCAGTTCCGTCCGCCCCCTGGAGCAGATTGTCGTGCGGTCTGTGATGTGCGTCCTGTTTGCAGAATGTGTGATCTCTGGCACCACAGGGCACGGCTCCCCTTTTATTTGTTTAGGTGTGGTGGCTGCGCTGGGTGGATCTGCGGCTTTGACTTGTATCCATGTCTTACAGTCGCTGCCAAGCTTGCCATGCTCCAGCCCGGCTGTGTCTGTGTCTACCCAGTTATTACAGCCCTGCTCACTATCCAGGAGATATGGAAACAGTGCGCGGGCATCCTGCTTCTAAACACAGACAGACAGACGGATTAGGCCGCGGTTCTGGCAGGGGAGCGAGCCCTTATCCTCATACTTATAACCTGCTCAGTGCCTGATTTACCATGACGCAGACTGGGCTGCTGCCTAGGGTGTATAGGCTTTAGGGGGCTCCACCACAAGCTCCTTGGTGAGAGGGACTGAAGCTCAGATGTTTGAAATAATTAAACTGTAGCTGTGACCGCACGCTAGAGCAATCATACAATTATGCAATAATAGTGCCGATGGATTTCTCAGATAATCCTCCCAGAGAACCTGATTTACATCTAAGAAGCTTCTACGTCTTAGGTGCGGAGATTTGAGAAATGACCGACTACGCATGGAGTAGTTTAGTTAGAGAGAGGCGTGCTAGTGCTGCGTCGGGGAGTGATTAGGCAGAAGTGGGAGGGGGAGGAATTTAGATTTCCCGGGAGGAGGGGTGAGGCATTTTAATCGTACAGCATGGGCGTGCTTAGGCACTTTTATACGTGAAGCCTTTACGTACGTCAGTCGTTACGCTTTGGAAAGTTAAGGTAGGGTTTGGCAAGCGTAAAATGGCAAATGTACGTACGAGCGAGGGGAGTGTCTCGGGGAGTTCATAGCAAATACGCTACGCGATGTAACGTGACAAGCGCAAAGGTCTGGATCCCCAGTGTCCCTGCAGCGTTTCATTCTTAAGAAGGAAACTATGCATGGTAAGATTAAGGTAGCGCTATGGCACCCTTGAGTGGCATAAGGTTCCTAAAAACAGGGGATCGGTTCGGATCAGGACGGGTGAGTTAGGTGCCGATCTCTCCCCACTTACCTCACTCTTAACTGTGAATATGGGCCAGAAAATCTAGGTAGGGCCAGATTAACAATGGGGCTAATGGGACAACAGCCCCAGGCCTCCATCTGAAAATAGGCCCCCACACGCTGCAGATTTACAGGATGAATGTCAGGGACTGATAATCTCCTCCAAAGCATACAATATAGTGTGAGAATTTTTAGCCCCAAGCCCACAGGGCCCTCAATCCGGCCCTGAGTCTTGGAACCCCTAATCTTGATCGTACAGAGTTCCCAAGGGGGTGATATTGAGTAATGTGCGGGCAAGTCTGATTATCAGGCCCTGTACCGCCACCTCCTGGCCAGAGTTTCCCCATCCGTCTCACTCCATAATTATCAGCAAGTGCAGCAGTAATACAGTAATGAGCGCTCTGTGTTCTGCCAGATACAGGGCTTCCATTACTATATCACTGCTATACTGGCCAGTAATTATAGGACCGATGCAGTTGTCCGTAGTCCCGATGCTTTTCCCATGAGTTTACATGGTGGATTTTATCTCGCATCTCATATAGCTCCATATTAAAATCAGCAAATTGTTCTTACTGTAATAAACGTATGTATGTTATACATGTTATTACAATGTATGTATGTATGTTATACATGTTATTACAATGTATGTATGTATGTGTGTTATACATGTTATTACGCCTTATGTATGTGTGTTATACATGTTATTACGCTGTATGTATGTTATACATGTTATTATGCCTTATGTATGTGTGTTATACATGTTATTACGCTGTATGTATGTTATACATGTTATTACACTGTATGGGCATGATCCAAAACGACGATGTTACACTGAGCGGTTTACCACTCAGCGTAACATCGCAGCACATCTCCGACACTACCCCTTGTCTTACCGTATTAACACTCTCTTACGCCGGCTGAAGGCTACCCTAACTTCAGCAGGCGTAATCGAGTGTTAATACGCTGGGACCCTCCCAGCCTCATTACCCTCCCTCCCCCCGCCTACCTGCACTAACTTTAATGCAGTAACGCTGGGGGACGCCCCCTCCAGCGTCACTACGCTGCTCCTATCTGCGATCGGGCGATTCTGTAGCTACGCCAGGCAACGTCTGCCCGGGCAGATCGGATTTTCAGCAGATCTTACGCTTACGCCCGCCGTAGCTCTGGATCAGGCCCGATGTATCTATGTTATACATGTTATTACGCTGTATGTATGTGTGTTATACATGTTATTATGCTGTATGTATGTGTGTTATACATGTTATTATGCTGTATATATGTTATACATGTTTGTTATTATGCTGTATGTATGTGTGTTATACATGTTATTATGCTGTATGTATGTGTGTTATACATGTTATTATGCTGTATGTATGTGTGTTATACATGTTATTATGCTGTATGTATGTGTGTTATACATGTTATTATGCTGTATGTATGTGTGTTATACATGTTATTATGCTGTATGTATGTGTGTTATACATGTTATTACGCTGTATGTATGTTATACATGTTATTACACTGTATGTATGTTATACATGTTATTACAATGTATGTATGTATGTTATACATGTTATTACAATGTATGTATGTATGTTATACATGTTATTACAATGTATGTATGTATGTTATACATGTTATTACAATGTATGTATGTATGTTATACATGTTATTACAATGTATGTATGTATGTTATACATGTTATTACAATGTATGTATGTATGTTATACATGTTATTACAATGTATGTATGTATGTTATACATGTTATTACAATGTATGTATGTATGTTATACATGTTATTACAATGTATGTATGTATGTTATACATGTTATTACAATGTATGTATGTATGTTATACATGTTATTACAATGTATGTATGTATGTTATACATGTTATTACAATGTATGTATGTATGTTATACATGTTATTACAATGTATGTATGTATGTTATACATGTTATTACAATGTATGTATGTATGTTATACATGTTATTACAATGTATGTATGTATGTTATACATGTTATTACAATGTATGTATGTATGTTATACATGTTATTACAATGTATGTATGTATGTTATACATGTTATTACAATGTATGTATGTATGTTATACATGTTATTACAATGTATGTATGTATGTTATACATGTTATTACAATGTATGTATGTATGTTATACATGTTATTACAATGTATGTATGTATGTTATACATGTTATTACAATGTATGTATGTATGTTATACATGTTATTACAATGTATGTATGTATGTTATACATGTTATTACAATGTATGTATGTATGTTATACATGTTATTACAATGTATGTATGTATGTTATACATGTTATTACAATGTATGTATGTATGTTATACATGTTATTACAATGTATGTATGTATGTTATACATGTTATTACAATGTATGTATGTATGTTATACATGTTATTACAATGTATGTATGTATGTGTGTTATACATGTTATTACGCCTTATGTATGTGTGTTATACATGTTATTACGCTGTATGTATGTTATACATGTTATTACACTGTATGTATGTTATACATGTTATTACAATGTATGTATGTATGTTATACATGTTATTACAATGTATGTATGTATGTTATACATGTTATTACAATGTATGTATGTATGTTATACATGTTATTACAATGTATGTATGTATGTTATACATGTTATTACAATGTATGTATGTATGTGTGTTATACATGTTATTACGCCTTATGTATGTGTGTTATACATGTTATTACGCTGTATGTATGTTATACATGTTATTACAATGTATGTATGTATGTTATACATGTTATTACAATGTATGTATGTATGTTATACATGTTATTACAATGTATGTATGTATGTTATACATGTTATTACAATGTATGTATGTATGTTATACATGTTATTACAATGTATGTATGTATGTTATACATGTTATTACAATGTATGTATGTATGTGTGTTATACATGTTATTACGCCTTATGTATGTGTGTTATACATGTTATTACGCTGTATGTATGTTATACATTGTATGTATGTTATCCGTGTTATAAGGGGTGTGCATGTATCTATGTTATCTATGTTATAATGGTGTATGTATGTTATCTGTGTTATAACGGTGTGTATGTATGTTATCTGTGTTATAATGGTGTATGTATGTTATCCGTGTTATAAGGGTGTATGTATGTTATCTATGTTATAATGGTGTATGTATGTTATCTATGTTATAATGGTGTATGTATGTTATCCGTGTTATAAGGGTGTGCATGTATGTATGTTATCTATGTTATAATGGTGTGTATGTATGTTATCTGTGTTATAATGGTGTATGTATGTATGTTATCTGTGTTATAATGGTGTATGTATGTATGTTATCCGTGTTATAAGGGTGTGCATGTATGTGGAGTGGCGCGGTTGCAGTACAAGTCTCTGGGTCCCCTGATGATCTCTCGGGCTGAGTGTTTATGAATCTCATGTAATGTAGACGGCGGCTGAGCGGAGCTATGAGAGAAATCCTAGATGAGCCGCTGTGAGCAGACACTGAGCAGGCTTCCTCCGCACCCAGAGCCAAGTCACTGCACGGGCTTTATTTACCATGCCCGCTGCCAGCTCCGCCCAGACTGCGTCCCCTGGAAGTCTCACCTAGGTCCTCTGAGGTAATGGCCTCCTGTGCACCATGAGCCACTTGCCTTCCATCACCAGTATGCACGGGGTCCTTCATCTGTATGGGAGGATTCTTTTACTGTCAGTGCTACTGGGGTTCTGTGATGCTCATCCCACCCAGCTCCGTGCCCTGTCCTTCCTGGAGTCACATGGGCACCGATCACCAATAATCCAACATCCGTGATCAGATAGAAGGACATTTACTGATTCAGCTCATCTTATTATTGTCGCATTTTATGCAGAAAAAGATTTCTGGATGGTACAATATTTTAGTATTTTTTTGTACGTCAGTTCGGGAAAATGCAATATTCTCCCAAAACGCAGGACACGGAGAGAGGTGTTGTCATTACTGTAATCCATCAGGAACGATGGATATTCCAGACAAGATTTCTTTGCAGTAATAACACTTGGGGCCAGATTTACTAAGCTGCGGGTTTGGAAAAGTGGAGATGTTGCTCATAGCAACCAATCAGATTCTAGCTCTCACTTACTTTTTACATACTAGAGAATGTCAGCTAAAATCTGATTGGTTGCTATGGGCAACATCTCCACTTTTCCACTCCCGCAGTTTAGTAATTCTGGCCGTTGCAGTGTTTGATGGTCACATCTTTATCTGTACCAGTCTCTCCTCATTATCGATGCTCTTCTCTGGTATCGTGACTTATATGTTGTGTGCAAGCAAAAAATAAAACGTATTGTCACTTTTTTTATTTTGCTAAATTTTTAGCCCTATAAAATTGTGCAAAGTCTACTTTACTGCCAGCTTCCGCATTTTGTTGCTTATACCCATTTCACACCAAGCTATGAACCCGGGAATAACCCTGGTCGGGTGTCGGTGTGAATGGGTCCACCTGCGTCTGTTACCCTGGGTCCGCAACCCTGAGCAATACCAGGGTTATTCCCTGGACGGCCTAACCCGCGCTGCAATATGAAAGGGGGAACCCGGGTTGCTCAAGCGGTGTTCAATTGAAAGTATGTAAATAGGGGGATGGGAATCACTGTCGGCCTTTGCAGACACTGGTCCAGTGAAGGCTACAACCCGGGATTGACCTCTGCAGACACCGGTCCAGTGTACTTTGTATGCAATAATAATCTGTATAAATAGCACTCCACTCAAGAGGTTGCTGCCCAAAAACAGAGGTGATTTTACCTTTCACCTATAGAGATATATTTGGCAGAAACTGTTAGCAACAGGCGCTACTTCTTGTAGACATAAGGAATGAAAATAAATGTCCATAGAAAACACCCTGAGGAAAGTTCACAGAGAACAGAAACGCGTCGGTGTCAGTTGTTATCTCCTATGAGCTCTTGTTGCTGGACTCCTACCTTGGTTGTTGTTACAGCCCGGGCTCTTTTCCATCTGTTTAGCGCTTCTAATACTGGTCTTCATACCATCTATAGGACCGCTACTAGTAAGCTCCTAATATAGGAGAAGTTTTATTTGATTCTGTACAGAACTATTGAATATATCAACATTTTAAAGAATCATTTTTATACAATATTTGAAGATTATTTGCTAATAAAGTAACAGTTTTTCAATATATTTTCTATATACATTTATTTTCATTCCTTACGTCTACAAGTAGTAGCGCCTGTTGCTAACAGTTTCTACCAAATTCACCGATCCGGTGTAGGCTACAACCCGGGATTGACCTCTGCAGACACTGGTCCAGTGAAGGCTACAACCCGGGATTTACCTGGGTTGCGGCTTCAGTTGGAACAGATGCAGGTGGACTTTGCAGCAGTTACACTACCACAGACCGTCTTTAAGACTGCATGGAAGGCTCAAAGACATCTCATACGGTAACATTTAAATGGCCCCACACCCACCCGTGTAGTTTACTTTCCTTTGGCGGCTTGCCTAAGTAGCCAACGTTCGTAGGTCTGTGTCCGGCCCATTGTGTGGACATCTCATTGTGTACCGGGGCTTCGGTGGGTACTTGTTGCATTCGCTCACATTATGGGATGTCACCTGTCTGGTTTTACCTGTGTTATGGATATTTGTGTCATGCCGCCTCCTATATCTCTCTCAGGGGAACACATGTCTCTGGGCCGCCAGGAAGCGTTCGAGATCTTCAAGCGGGATTATCCGGACAGGGTCAGCATCGATGACAACAAATCCCTCCTGAAACAGAGGTAGGTCTGTCCTGTGTCAGCTCTCCATTCATAGGAGCAGCGAGTAAAGGATCAGGATGCAGCAATGTCTGACGTCATTAGGATAATAAACACTCTAATTCCCTTTTCCTTTGTTTCTGTCAATTTGTATTAAGCCTCCTTCCCAGGCAGAGAGCAGGAGAGACTGTAATGGGTTATGCAGCAGTTACAGAATAGTAATAAAGTACTAAGAACAAGTGATGTCTGTTTACTGATGCATTCTGGGTACACAGCACGGGACAGGTCACCTATAGGAGGAGATATCATGTGACCCTGTATCTGTATTGTGACGTCAACCTCTTATTCACGTGTGTGCAGACATATAAGGCTCGATGGCGCAGCATATCTCTGTATTCCTTCACACAGCGAATGCCCACAGAACACATGAATAAACGGCACGCAAGCAGCGGCTTTCTGTAAGTGCAGCATTTCCCAGTGTCCCGTGCCACTAACAGTGCAGGTTTTCCAGGTCTCCCAGTTGGAGACTCATTACTGACTATTTTATATTAAAAGAAGACCCTCCATCCTGACCCATTCCATTAGGTACTATTCAATCCGCTCCTGAGCTTCCAACTGTCACTCACCTGGTTTAAATTAATTAACTGATATTTAAAAAATGATTTGCCTCTTCGACAAAGGTGGTTACCATAGTAACTAACAGCTGGAAACTGAGAAGCAGAGTATTTTGTACCTAATGGAATGGGTCATGTTAGAGGGTCTGTAAAATCTCCATAGGTGGTGTCATTATATCTCTTGTTCTGCAGGGAGACCTTCAAAACATGGACCGTTGGGGGGACCTGAGGACTGGGTGTGGGAAACACGGAGGACCGTATTCACAGATCCGGCCATATCCGCATCTAACTCACCTGACCTGCCCCGGAACTGGCCCCCGTTTTTAGGATCCTTATGACACATAAGAGTTCCATTGGGCTTCCTTAGCTAACCGTTCCTATTTTCCTTCTTATGAGGGAGATTCCTTCCCCCGCCCTCCACGGCTCATTTAAATCTCTCCCCACACCCACTCTTCTTAAAAAAGGACACAGGCTGCCGTGTGGACTTTAAAGACCTAAATGGTACATAGATTGCGTAAATGACCTACTAGACATGCGTATTAGGTCATTTCCTAAAGGACCACCAGACGCCTGCGTCACCGTCACACAACTGTCACCTTCTTCCCGGGACCCAACATCTGGATTTACTCTGTGACTCAGCATGACGGCTCCCACATCACCCATTGACGGGCCACCAGGGCCTCATTCACACCGGGACACAACTGAAGCTCCTTGTCCCTAAAGCAAGAACCGGAGCTTCTGAAGTGTGAATAAGGTCCTGCGTTAGCGGATTGCCCTCTCCTCTCATGTACGGGCGCCAGCAGAACGCTACCTACCGCCGGCTCCATGGAAAATAAAGTCAGTGCGTAAATGAGAATCGTTCGTTAGGGCTTAACCATTCGCTCACTGTACCATTTAAATACGTCCCTTTCCCACCATGTGGACACACTAGGGGCCTCATTCACTAAGCGCGAATTTTTTCCCAAAAATCAATTCGCGGGTCATCGCGGCCCATCGCCGCGAATGACCCGCGATTGATGAATTTTTTGGACCCTTATTCACTAACATGCAAATTTTTTCAAACTCACGCGATGCCCCGCGATGCATTTGGGGCTTATTTGCGGTGATTTTAATGAAAAACTCACCGTGAATAGCCCTTTGACTAATCACGGCACATCGCGTGTGTTTTAAAAAATTACTAAGTTCAGCATGTTTACAATGTGTATCCATGCTGTAGCCACTGAATTACAACGATCCTCAAAGGTGATCGTTGTAATTCTCTGTTTACAGCATGGATACAATTGTATCCATACTGAACTGCGTGTCGCGTCTGTGTGTGTTAAAAAAAATTTTGAGGAACTTTAGAGTCTTTAGACTCTTAAGAAGGAAAAGACGCATGGAGAAAGCCTCCCCGTCGCCCTCCCCAGATCATTTAAATCCCCCCGCCCACGTTTAACTAAAACCTCCCCGAGGCAGCATTAGCACTAAAGTACTTTAAAGACCGCACAGAGCCACTCTATGTACCTAAGTGATACGTGGATTGCATAAATGACCTACCACGCATTATGGAAAAGACGGTACTTAGGAAGCAGCTGCTTCTTCAGTGTGATACAGTCCCCTTTATGTATGGTGACTCGTCCCACTCCGGGGGAGCAGAATCCTGGCTCTTGAGGATACAGATCCATCTAGGAAGCCTGACATGCACATTCGTAGTATTGTAATACTTCATTCTGGACCCAGTTCGTTATCTTTGTTCTTTAAACTCATTTCATCTTACTGAGAAGCTGACACGCAGCATAACCGCCATCACCACCACACGTTCCCGCGCAGTACTCGCTATTGTGCTTGGATCGCTGGTGAAAGGGAAAGTATAGGAGAATGTATCTGGGAAGTAGCTGCATTGTGATTGGCTGCATCGGGTCCATACACAACCCTCTGTGCTTGCTTTAGGGATAAGGAGCTTCAGTTGCGTCCCAGTGTGAATGAGGCCCTGGCGGCCCGTCAATGGGTGATGTGGGAGCCGTCACGCTGAGTCACAGAGTAAATCCAGATGTTGGGTCCCGGGAAGAAGGTGACAGTTGTGTGACGGTGACGCAGGCGTCTGGTGACTCACGACCTTGCACCCTGAGGTCTCTTTTCCTATAATAGATGTGAAGCTCTGTTGACCTTGGTTGGGTTGTGACATTCCAGCGTCTGTCAATACATAATTACATAGGGACCTGTAGGGACACACTGTCACACAGCACATAAATGAATGAAAGGCCGTTCCTGTATACTGTACACTGTATATAAAGCTTTCCTGTATACTGTACA
>WWET01003964.1:119375-136706 GCA_011038615.1 Limnodynastes dumerilii | reverse complement strand
CGGCGCTTGCGCATGGGAGCTCCGGCCGCCGTACTAGCGACGGCGGCCATAGCTCTGGATCAGGCCCTTTGAGAGTAACAGTGAGAAGAGGTACAATGTACAGCTGAACAAACCATGCAGCAATGTTAGAAGTGCAGGTTATCTTTAACTTTTTGCATTCATGGAGAATGGCCCATAATTAAATACTTTACAGAATAAAACAGCGCTAAATTCAAGAATGGAATATTACTCCTTCCTCAATCAATCAAATTCCACAACCTCCCTAAGCATTAAGTACCATATTAGCAACTACTTCTGCCTTTTTACAGATTACTAACACAAACCCGCACACTTTCTTTCTTTTCTACAGTTCCCTCATCTCTGCTAATGTGCTAACACTGCTGTGTGGCTGGATCATACAGAGCCCTGAGAGCACTTTTTCTCTACACCCTGGCTGGTCCACTGTGTGATATATAGCACTTGCCCTTATCTATCAAACCTAATATCCTATAGAGTGTAAGCTTGTGAGCAGGGCCCTCCTACCCACCCAGCCTGTCTGTTATTACCCAGTGTTGTTTATACTGATTGTTAAATTGTAAAGCGCTATGTAATCTGCAGGCGCTATATAAAAACCTGTTAATAAATAAATAATAAATAAATGTGAATTATGAGAAAGGTCTCTGAGTACCGTTTCCATTTCATTTCCGGTCTACAATAATTTTTCTCCAGACTTCAACTCAGGATTGAACCAGGCGGCATTTAGTTACTTTCCCTGTTTAAATTATTGCATTATTTAATTCACTGCAAAGACATATTAGAAATAGCACAACAGTACCTGTCACCGTAATGACATTGAATAATGTTTACTTTAAATCAAAAATTGTAATTGTTAGTAAGGAGGGAAAAGGTTGGGTTCTCAATTTGCAAGCTTGACCTTGATAGCGAACTTACGCTCCTAACCGCTACGCTACCGGCGTTGCACTATTACTACGCATGCGCAGTTTTGCGAATTTTCTAGGATCTTAAATATACGCACCTAAGTGCCGTGGAAATCGCATCTCTGAATCAGCCCCAATGTATCCCAAAAAAAGTCTGTGTACCGGATGTTAATTTCCAATTGACCCCTTATTTCAAATGAGAGGTCACCTTTTTGTGCTTTATGCATATATACCCATCTATGCTACCCCACTTTTATAACCCACAGCTTAGTAAAACTGGCCCTATGAATTTGGCTTTGTACAGCTGTAAGCAAAGCATCAGAATATGTTATTCCCTGCGCCACCACCTAAAATCTTGCTTAGGACTGGTGTAAATGTAGACAGAGGAGATTTTCATTTAATAAAAGCTCCTCTTCCTAACACCTCTGAGTGCCCATTCAAATTTGCTCCCCTTGCAGTTAAACATGGTATTGCTCAGGTCTACACTTGCACCTAAAAGATCAGCCCCAATGCAGGCAGCAAATTTGCGCATCTGCTGCCTAAGATCCCTGGATCAGGCCCAAACAATGTTTTATCATTTAATAGAATAAATGAAGTACAAATGAAAGAGTAAATAAATGCCTAAATAAATAAATAAATTAATTAATAAGCTATGTAATAATCTTAGAAATATTTTTTAGGAAACATGCTAGCTTTATGATCTCAGAAATTTTTGCAAGAAATTTACCAAATAGTCTAAAAATGTATGATACCATTACAACTGAAGATCTGTTATATAATTTTTTAATAAACATCCTAACTCACCTTTGTATGACAATTAGAAGCCTCTATAAAATTATGAATTGCACTTATATAGAGAGAGTAAATCGTTTACATGTAACTATAGGAAATACAGCAAGATTATGGAGAGATATCAGCAATTTTTTTTCTTTACCTTGGGGTTTTCCATTTAAAGTTATTAGAATTCTAACAGCAAAATATTTTATTCTCTCTTTGTATATATTATTACTTTTCTAACTTTTTTACTGTATATGGTTTTTATTAAAACAAATGGTCTTAGAAAACAGTCAGTTGTTGCAGTAGTCGGGTGTCTGCTACAAATTGCTAAAGCTCGGGGAAGATGTTATGCAACAAATCTTCTAGTATACAGAAATAAGTTCTATATGCTAGGAGACCTTCCTTAAAATCCACATACATGAATAATCCCCTCAAGGAGGCAGAGATAGGTATTCAGAGAACTTAAGGTAGGATTCTGGACATGTAAGTGTCCTGAACACCGTCCTTGAGAGAGACATGGGAGTTCGCTTATGTGGACTTCCAGATCTCCATGTGTACAAAACACATTTCGAGGCCTGGATTAGGTCTTAAGTTGTTATCAGAAAGATAGAAGAAGGCTGGCTAGGCCTAAAGGCAGATAAATGACAAGCTACCTGTCCCTCACATCAGTCAGTTTATGGGTTAACAAAGTAGAGCTAGAATAAGTAACCAATCTGGGTATACCTTGTGGGGCCCGGGACTGACAAAATATGCAGGGCCCCCCTCCTGATGGATGGATATATATATCGCCACTTACAAGGCTTCTCTGCTGAGCGGTCCTAACTCTAATCTTAACTCTTTGGGTCACATATCCAATATCTTTCTAAACCAAGAGCTCACCTCACATGGAGATTCCCAGGTCTCGTAAATTGCCTCTCTGACACCGCACCCCCTCTCAGCTGCAATCCCAGACAGGCTTTAGGTGTACTTACCATTGAATAATGACCCAACAATCAACTTTAAAACCAAGTGGAGACACTGTTGAACTAAGCCACAGAGGATGGAGACATTCCACAAAAAGTAGCTGAAGCTTTAATTGTTAAATTCCCCAAAACTCCAATACTCTACACTGTCCCCAAGATTCACAATAACTTACAAGAACCGCTGGGAAGGCCGATTATTTCAGCCAGGAACTCTCTTTTGCAACCACTGTCCAAATTCGTGCACCACTTTCTCCAGCCCATCGTACAGAAACAGGACACCTACTTACAGGATACTACACATTTCCTGAACATATTGAATGACTTACAGGATCTTCCACCTGAATTTTTCTTGTGTACAGTAGATGTATGTAGTCTCTATACCAACATCCCACACCAGGACAGTATAGAAGCAGTGCGCAAATTACTGGAAGGATGTGCTGATTACCAGGGACCACCCATCCCCCTACTACTGGATATGCTGAACATGATTCTCACATGCAATTACTTTACATTTGATGGCAAATATTATCTTCAATGCCAGGGCTGTGCCATGGGTAGCAACGTGGCACCAGCCTATGCCAACATGTTCATGTTCGAGGTGGAGCGTGTACTTTTTCTACAGCATGAAGATTGCTTAGGACACCTGGCTCTCTTCTTACGTTATATAGATAATATTTTCATCATTTGGACACATGATCAATTTACATCCTCTATGTCCAAAATCAACAACATGCACCCAACTATAAAATTCACTTATACCATCAGTGATAAAGAGATAGCGTTCCTAGATGTACTAATCACCAGAAACAACAAAGGACTGTCCACCAGAGCCTATAATAAACCTATGGACAAGAACACTCTCCTACATGCCAGCAGCCACCATCCGAGTAACCTCATTAAATGCTTGCCATAGTCCCAACTGGTAAGAATCAAAAGGATCAATACTGACCCAGAGATGGCAAAAATTCAAATGAAGGATACTTTGAACAAATTCAAAGAAAGCAAATATGGAGCAGGTATCCTAAAGGCAGCATATAGCAGAGTTCAAACTGTACCTAGAGAAGCTACTCCAGACCCAAAAATGAGGAATTTATGCTTAACCACATTCCCTGGGTATCACAATTTAACCATCTTAGCTTTTTTACCAAACATGCCACCAAAGCATTGTGGCCTCTAGTGACTACTGACAAGTCAATTCCTGTTTTTTCTAAACGGACAGTCCTCAACAGTTACACCAGATCTGCTATCAAAATGTCACTGACAGGAGGTAAACAAGATCAACCAGTGGCCAAACCAGTGACTTAATGAACAACTGCCTCTCTCATGCTTCCTGTAGTTCTCTTGGCATTGGAACCATTACCTTTAGCCAATTTTCTGGGTATGGGTATTAGCCCCCTATAACCAGTTTGTTTTAATTAGTGTTCGGTGCCATAGCTCAATATCTTACTGGTTATGTGAGCATCGCTCCATTAACTTTTTGGTTATTACCTGTTCAGTACACAGATATGTATGATGATTCCCTTTATCTGCATCCAGCATGCATTAGATACTGTCTGCCTTGTTTGTTCACCATGTGATGATCTTTATTTGTAAATATATAGTGTGATTAACACATAGATTACGTGCACATGTTGATTGAATCCCCCCGATGGGTTCTTGCAGTATTTAGGGTCACTTACCTCTTTGCTGATTCTCATTTTTCCTTCTTTCTTAATTCCTTCAGGCGTCTGGAGGAGGACACAAAATTGTAACTAATATGCCCCCATACACACACACACACACACATATTTTTCCACACACACACACACACACACATACGCATAATATCACACAAACACACATAACATACATAACAGAAGACACACTACATGCATGCATTATATCACACACACACACACACACACACACACACACACACAATGCATGCATAATATCACACAATGCATAATATCACACACACCATACATGCATACAATACTTACACACACACACACACACACACACCATGCATGCATAATATCACACAATGCATACTATCACACACACCATACATGCATACAATACTTACACACACATACGCACACTTTTTAGCAGAGCTGTGCACACTGAAGATGCTGAGGTGGACTGGAAGGCGGTGCATAGCTGCAGCAGCCAATGAGGGAGTAGCACAATGATCTCAGCTACTCCCTGATTGGTCAACCTGTCAGGCACTGTGGAAAACGTTGAGAATCTCTCTGCGGAGCAGCGGGAGATTCATCAGCTGAAAGTGTTACTGCGCTCACCCTCTCCTCGCGCTCTGGGCAGTGGCACCATTTTCATCACCCTAGTTAAGGCCCTGGTGTCCTGAGCAGGACAGAGAGGAGGCCTGGGGCTATCCCGGGCCCCCTTTCTGTCCGGGTCCGGGACACTAGGCGCAGCTGTCCCCCTTGATGGCGGCCCTGCACACACACTACATACATGAATTATATCACACACACACAAACACACACACACACACACACATACACACAGCATGCTTATCACACATACCATGCATGCATATCACACAATGCATAATAACACACACACCATACATGCATAATATCACACACACCATGCATGCAGAATATCACACACACACACACACACACACACACACACACAAACTAACATACAATGCATAATATCACACACACACTTACTTTTTAGCAGAGCTGTGCAGACGCTGAGGTGGACTGGAAGAAGGAAATGGAGGGAGTGGGGGGCGATGCATAGCTGCAGCAGCCAATGAGGGAGTAGCACAATGATCTCAGCTACTCCCTGATTGGTCAGCCTGTCAGGCACTGGGGAAAGCTTTGAAGGACCAAACTCTTTCGGCACCAAGCTCTTGAGCGCCAGCTTCAGGAGGCTGTTATTAATATTCCTATTTTCAAAGCAGCAGGAGATTCATCAGCTGATAGTGTCACTGCACTCACCCTGTCCTCATGCTCTGGGCAGTGGCAGCGCTCACACCACCCTAGTTACGACCCTGATGTCCTGGGCAGGACAGAGAGGAGGCCTGGGGCTATCCCGGGAACCAATCTCTGTCCGGGCCCGGGACACAATGCTCGGCTGTCCTCCACGATGGCGTCCCATAGGGTATATATTATGTCACAGGAAGTTCCTTATTTTTCTTTGCTGCAGCTTTTCCCTCCCTCCCTTCCCTTGTAATTGTTGTGATTAACTTGTCATTTTTATTTCAGACGGGGCATAGGTTGGCGATAGCAGTGAGGGTCTGCAGTTATTTGGTGCTGGTGTAAGGGCGTAGATGAGGTATAGTTTCAGGATGGACACACCTCTCTAGATGTAGCTGGTAGCCATGCCCAGTGGCTGGGTCCTGGCATGTCTCCTCGAGCTATCGGGGTGCATAATGTGAGGGGGGTTTTGATTCGAATTGACCATGGCATTCCATAGCTCCAAGAACAGGGTCTGCTTGTCCTCCATTTTGGTCTTGTTCCAGCTGACCTCCCCACCTGCTTATGTGCCACCTCTTTGCAAAATTCATAGTCTGTTTACTTATAATTAATAAATCTATGCCCCCTTTTATAAAGTCCAAAAGTTATCTGCACTGTTATTTCTATAGGTATGAGTGATGTGTGAGACAGCTTAGCCTTTATGCATCAGCATTTAAAAAAGTGAAATCTTTTTAAAGTAATACAACAAAATAGGTTTTTGTTTTACATTTATATTTGTTTAATTTAGAATCTTTATCACATCAAGTATGATGGAGATTAATATAAAAATGGAGATAAGAAGATCTGACGAAAGACAAATTTAAAGACAACGTTTTTAATGCCAAGAACAGAGGGATTCCACAACAAATGTTTTCAAAATAATTGACTTCAACTGAGAACGATGGTGCTAGAAATGTTTAATAAAGTTTGTTTTATTTCCTTGAAACAGAGAGATTGACGAAGAGGTCTTCTCATTATTACTACAACTGATATTACAGACTTGAATTACAATCTAAATATTAACCCAATTCAGTTGGGATTCCTCCTCTCCAATGTATAAGGGCTCTTATCACCAAAGTGACCAATGGTTTACTGTTAGACAAGAAGTTACCTAATTATTTTAATTTCATTTTTTTAACTTATTTACTTGTTTATTCACTCCTTGCATATTGTGGTACAATTCTTCACTTCTTTTCTTTCTGGTTTGACAATATTGAACTTGATCCAGAGTGAGATGTATGCCAGATAGTTTATCACATTTATACCCATTTTAGAACTGCATGTGCTCTGAGCAGAAATTTAAACGCAACTCACAGTCTGTGATCATAAGGTTATAACAAGAGAGGAAATGTTTAATCTAATGTATTCCATTTATAGTAGAATGTTTTAAAACAAATTTCTCCATTTCAGACCTGAATGTTAGGGAAATGTTTAAGTCAAGGAACTGCTAACAGCAAAGACTCCACAGTCTATACAAGTTTTCTTTTTAAAATTGATTTTTTTTTTTTATGTAGAATGTGCAGTAATACGTTGTTATTATAGCTTTAAAAAAATCACTATCATTTTATGTTAAAAAAAATAAGTAAAAAAAATTGATGCAACATTAGTAATTGGTCTTACCAGAATTCTTAAAATTAAATGAGGAAGAATCAATGGGATCAGATGGGATAAATCCTAGGATAATAAAAGAGCTGAAAGGAGTGCTGCTAATACCATTAAATTAACTAACTAGTCCCTAGTAACAGGAATAATTCCAGTAGACTAAAAACAAGTTGATGTAGTCCCTCTGCATAAAAGTAGAAGTAGGGAAGAAGCTAGCAACTACCAGGTCGACTAGAAGAATAGACAAGAGTGATTAAAATATAGTTTAAAAGCAAGAAATGCTAAATCATGCCTTTGGGATTTAAAAAACTAAAGTTCAATACATCATTAATGATGCTACTTTAGAGATTACAGAGCAGGAAAGGGATCTAGAGGTTAGTATTTGATTAAAGGTACCTTTCAATGTAACAAAGCAATGCAAAAGTCAAGTCAGTTAATTTGGTTGCAAAGTGAGAGGAATCAATATCCGAGAGATATAGTAATGTCACTTTATAGGTCATTCATGTAATCGTACAGTAATGGATTGACTAAGCCCTAATGTACAATTCTGAAATAGACACCCACCTCAATTTATGTGGATCAGATGCAAAAAAAATTTTGGAAGGGTTAAGAATTCGGAAAGTCTGTTCATGTGAAGAGCACTACCCTTGCACATACGAACTTATGGATTGCATGTACATTAGTTTATTCCATATGAATGGGTGCATGTGAAAGCTGTGTTAGGATTAAATCAGTAAACGCAAGACAAAACATACAAACAAAGTCTAAAAGGACTCAAGCATTGAGCAGAGAAGGGAGAGGGAAATGATAGCAGATTTTAAATATATCAAGGGTGGTAACCAATATATTATAAATTAAGGATTATAAAAAAAAACTTAATTATTAAAAAATTAATAAATAAAAATCTTTTGTCAAAAAGCAGCTCATTCAATTAAATAGTTGTAAAAATGTAAGTGTTTTTCTTGCTGTGGAAGCTAGCCAGACGTAGACATAGAGAGGCATATAACCAATTGAGTTTGTGTTTAATTTCTCTCAATCACAAAAGCTCCAACATTTCCCAAACTCTCTAAAACTGTCCCAATTGTTAATTTTTACTTCATTAGCCTCATCAGAGCCCTTTTAACATCTTTATTCCTTAAACTATAGATTAGAGGGTTGATCATGGGTGTAACCACAGAATAAAGAACAGCAAAAGCCGGATCCAGGATATCAGAGTATTGTGATGGTGGCAACATGTAGACAAACAAACCTGTAGTATAATAAATAATGACCACGGTGAGGTGGGATGAGCAGGTGGAGAAGGCTTTTTTTCTTCCCTCCTTAGATTTTGTCTGTAAGATCACCCAGATAAGTTTTACATATGATGCTAAACAGAACACAACTGGAAAAACGCTAAATACCAATAATTCTACATAGATAACAATAGAAAATTCAACTGTAATTTCACAGGCTATGTTAAACAGAGCTTTAGCATCACAGAAAAAATGGTGGATGGTATGTGAGCGACAGAAGGGCATGTGGGACCCTGGAATTGTAAATACAAGTGAATTTAAGCATCCTGATATCCAGTTGGCAGACACCAATAAGGGACAGTTTTTCTTGTTTAAGATATTGTGATAGTGTAATGGATGGCAGATAGCAACATATCGGTCATAAGACATAATAAATATCAGAATATTTTCTGTGATTCCAGCAAATAAATAAAAGTACATCTGTGTGAAGCATTTTATGAAGGACATGGTGTTATCTCCAGATAGTAACATGTACAGCAGATTAGGGACAGTAGTGGTTGTATAACAGATATCTACTAAGGCCAGGTTACAGAGGAATAGATACATGGGGGAGTGTAACTGATCATCAATATAGATCACGGTGATTATAATAAAATTGATGAGTATTCCAAACAAATATAAGAAAAAGAACACACTGGCAGAAAATGAAACATAATCAGATTTGTTAAAAAATGACACAAGGATGAATTCATAAATATAACTCTGGTTCTCCATGATATCCGTATGTCTGTAAAGAAATAATGTTTTGGATTGTCTTATTTATTGAGTCAGTACCATACAGTATGCTGACCTATTCATTGTGGGTGTTCTAAATTGAATAGTTTGTACCTTATATACATTTATGTCCTTTTTTTTGTTTACCAGAATAAAGTAAATATGGGGGATATCAAGGAACAAAAAATAAAAAGGTTTTGAAATGAATCAATTATAGAAACAATACAT
Organism: Limnodynastes dumerilii; assembly: GCA_011038615.1. Lineage (NCBI taxonomy): Eukaryota > Metazoa > Chordata > Amphibia > Anura > Limnodynastidae > Limnodynastes > Limnodynastes dumerilii. The sequence goes on along the minus strand of WWET01003964.1, from coordinate 127,242 downwards.
TTAATGACGCTCTTTAGGCATATATCTTAATGCAACTCGGCACTGTATAAAAGTATAGAATAGTAGAATACTGAAACTTCACTTTTTTTGATCCAAGACAATGAATTTTGGTCAATATTTTATGTTACAGCTGTTGAATACCATGCTTCTCAAAATGCACTATATATATAAATAAAATTCCAGAGCACAATTAAATTCTTTTTTAACACTAACAAAATATAGAATTTTTAACAAAATCTAAATATTTAACACTAACAAAATAGAAAATCTTTAAAAATTGTAAAATATATAGTAAAAATGCTTGAGCAATATGTTGTCATATATAGTAATATACTACTATCTGTAAATTTAATTAAACTTAAAATTTTAAAATGCACAATATATTATAGTGTAAAGCAGTGTTGCTTAAAACATGTGCCTTTCAGTTGTTTGTTCTGTAGGGCAGTGTATATCTGTGTGCAGAAACTTAATCGATGAACAATCTTACATTGCAGCTTCTTCATCTCATAGCTGATGTAGGATTTTTGGAGATAAAAAATAGAAACCTGACTGCTGATTCACACACAGGAATAACAATTAAAAAGGTGGAACAATGCTAGCCCTGAACATATTGTATGTGCATAAAATGTATCTTGTTTATGTGTATTAAATAATAATAATAATAATAATAATAATAATAATAATAATAATACACTAAATATTATACAATTATACCAAGTCCTCACAACTGAAATCAATAAAACTGTATTTTCAACAGTAATTTAGTATAATCAACACAACTCACCTTTAGGGTAAATAAACACTGAACTCAAAGAAATTGTCTTTTTATAGTATGTGGATCCCAATACAATGTGTTCTGAATTATTATGTTTCCATGGGGAGTAAAAGAAAATGATTTGATAACATCACCCATAGAGTTTCCCTATAGAATTTTAAATACATTTTTTTTTAGAATAATTGTAAGAAGGAGAAGAGTCAAATAAATAAATAAATAAATAGATAAATAAATAAATAAAGAAATACTTAATAAACTTTATGATAAAAAAAATGTATCAAAATAATGACCAATGCAATATAAAAAATGTATGAGCCCATCACAACTAAAGATCAGTTATAGTACAATTGTAATTTCATATAAGCATCACCACTCACTGCAGTATCACCATTATCAACAGACAGCAGAGTTCAGGAAATTGTGAATTGTACTTATATATAGTGTAAATCAAATTATATTAGCAGTGTTCTCTGTACATTGGGGGCTTTCAGATTCATTTCCTAACAACAAAATGTGTTATTCTCTCTTTGCAAACATTAATACTTTTCTTCCACATGTATAGGCTTTTATTTTTTTTCTGTGGGGTTAGAGGACACACACACACAGAAGTCATAAGTGACCTGATTTGACACTACGTTAACTCTAGCATAACTAGCATTTCAGATGAAATGAGCTGTGCTTTACCTCCGCCCACTAAGGTGGGTGGGGGGAAGCATGGTAATTGTACAGTGTGGGAGTTGGCTCCCAGATTCATGTGGATCAGCAGTTGTACAGACCACTGAGCCACTCGCTTTAGTTAAGGCAGGCTAATGGCAACATAAACTACCATAAAGCCTGCACGAGAGAGGGGAGTGACAGGGGGCATTCACTCCCTTTTCTCTGGACAGACAGACTCCTATGGAAAGCTTGCGGATTTGTTTTGGGCCTGTGCCCAAAAGGTATCCAAAGATACATTGTCCTTTCATGGCCCATATTATCATCTGGAACAAACCCTAATGTTTGATGTTTAATATCTATTTAAACAAAATTGACTGTAGCGACTTTTACAATTTTGGATATTGAGCAAGCAGTTTGAAGAGCAAAAACTCCAGATCAGCACCTACAGGTACAATGTACAGCTGAACAAACCATGCAGCAATGTTAGGAGTGCAAGTTATTATCATGCATGAAGAATGGCCCATAATAAAATACTTTACAGAATAAAACATCCCCAAATTCAAGAATGGAATATTACCCCTCCCCCATCAATATTTTATTGGCCAACATTTAATATAATAAAACAACAATAGAAAGGAACAGACTGGGTAGAGAGACATTGAGGGGGGGAATGTCTAATGACAAGGAACATAAGAGGATAAAAAGTAAATTGCAGTAGACATTCTGAAATAAGGGTTACATTTCTGGGTTTTTGTTTGATTTTTATTTTGATATAGTCAATCAATTTACAACTTTTGGCAAGAATGTTTTACATCATATTGAAATAAAAAGGAAGTAAAAAAAATGTGACTTATGAGAAAGGTCTCTAAGTACCGTTTCCAATCAGTCATTTATACTGCATTTTATTTACGGTCTACAATAATTTTTCACCAGACTTCTACTCAGGATTAAACCATGTGGCATTTGGTTACTTTCCTTGTTTAATTTAATGCATTGTTTTATTCAATGCAAAGGACACATTGGAAATAGCACAATATAATTGTATCTGTCACCGAAATGACATTGAATAATAATTACTTTAATTTAAAAATTGCAATTGTTAGTAAGGAGGGAAAAGGTTGGGTTCTCAATTTGCAAGCTTGACCTTGAATGTAAGTATTGATGATGATGTTTTAAAGAGGACAATGCACACACTCTACAGAAACTAGACCATCATTTCATGACAATTCAGAAAATTGGTTCACAATTGTAGACAATGCATCCCCAAAAAATTCTGTGTACCGGATGTTCATTTCCAATTGAACACTTATTTCAAATGAGAGGTCACCCTTTTTGTGCTTTATGCATGTGTACCTATTTATGCTACCCCACTGGAAAGCAATCTGCTCTATCTAAACTTAATGACACTTCAGCTAGTTGAAGAAAAAGTGGCCGTGTTGCAATCCCAAATGGTCATGACTTGGTATAACAATGTACAGCACAGACGTCAGAATAACCACCTTGCATGAGTTGGAAAGGTAAGACATGTCTATTGGAAGTCCTTTGGTGCAAGGGGAGTTGTTAAGAGAAATAATTCAAGGATGTGTGCAAATATATCTGATGATCCTGTCTTTTGTCATTCAACTACTTCCAGTTCTTGCCCGTGAAGTTCAATATTCACTTCTCGCAATTAGCTTCTTCAGAGCCTTTTTCACATCTTTATTGCGTAGACTGTAGATTAGTGGGTTGATCATGGGTGTGACCACTGAGTACAGGGCAGTGAGGATCGGTTCTAGGATATTCGAGTATTGCGATGGTGGCAACATATATACAGACAAACCGGTTGTGTAGTAAATAATGAGGATGGTGAGGTGGGATGAGCAGGTGGAGAAGGCCTTCTTCCTTCCCTCCTTAGATTTTATCTGTAAGATGACCTTGATTATTTTTACATATGATCCCAAACTGAACATAACCGGCAAAACTCCAAACACCAGTAATTCTAGATAGATAACTATAGAAAACTCTTTAGTGACCCCACAGGAGATATTAAATAGAGCTTTGGCATCACAAAAAAACTGGTGTAGTGTACGAGAGTGACAGAAGGACACCTGTGTTAATGGAAATGTAAAAATAAATGAGTTTATGAATCCTGATATCCAATTGCCAAATGCTAATATGAGACAGTTTTTCTTATTTAAGATACTGTGATAGTGTAATGGATGACAGATAGCAACATATCGGTCATAGGCCATAATGAATATTATAAGATCTTCTGCGGTGGCAATCACAGCATAAAAGTACAACTGTGCAAAACATTGTATGGAGGACACAGTGTTATGTCCAGATAGTAACATATACAGCAGTTGAGGGACACTGTTGGTTGTATAACAAATATCTACTAAGGCCAGGTTACAGAGAAATAAATACATGGGGGTGTGTAACTGATCATCATTATAGATCACTGTGATTATAATAGTATTGAAGAGTAGACCGAATAGATATAAGATGAAAAACACACTGACAGTTAGTGATGTATAATCGGATTTAATGGGAAATGGCACCAGGATGAATTCTGTGATAGAAGTTTGGTTCTCCATGATATCCATAAACAAGCCAGTAAATAAATAATTTTATTGATTGCATTTAGGTCATGACCATATCCCGATTCATTCATTGTGGATGAGTCTGTCCTAAGTTGGATATTTTGTATGTTGTATGATCAGACATTTATGTCAATTACTTTACCTGGAAGCAAAAATGTGAAATGTGAAAAAGACACAGGACAAGAATAAATAGTAAAGATGCTAAATTCATTAATTCATTATACATAAAGAAATGAGAATATTGCCCTCACTCCATGGGCCATATTTACTAAGCTGCGGGTTTGGAAAAGTGGAGATGTTGCCCATAGCAACCAATCAGATTTTAGCTGACATTCTCTAGTATGTAAAAAGAAAGTGGGAGCTAGAATCTGATTGGTTGCTATGTGCAACATCTCCACTTTTCGGAAACTGCAGCTTAGAAAATCTGGCCCCATGAATCTGATTTAGTACAGCTGTAAGCAGAGCATCAGCCCATGTTATGAATATAATAATATAAGATTTTTATTTTTTTTTTTTATCAAAAAAACACTAAAAAAGCAATATAGTAAAATTGTCTGAACAAAATGTTGCCTTATATAACAATGGTATATAACATGAAAAAAAGATTTTAAATATTCAAAAAGTCAGTGTACTTAAGTGCAAAGCAACGGGGGTTAAAATGTTTAATTTTTGTCTTTTAATAGATTGATATTTGTCAGCTATGTGTTTGAACTGTAGGGCTATGTATAGCTATTTACAGGGGGTTATATATATTGTAAAGGCTATAATTGTTTGTTACATTTTACATTTTTAAAAACCTTACACATAAAGAAGGCAAATTCAATGACTTAAAAAAACAACTTTGGCCCATGTACTTGTCTAGGCTGCTGCATTACACCTGTCATTCTATCTGCCTGTATGTTTCGGTTTCCTTGTTTCAAAGGTATATATTATTCAATGTAATCTGGATTGAGAATTAACCTACACACAACCTCTATGCAAAACCTCTGGCTCCATATACTATTGTAGTAATACAGGCTGTCATTCTAATAACTAATAGATAGCAAACAAATTTTTCAAAGCATTGCAAAAAATGTAACCTCACAGTAACAGCAACAAATCAGTTACAGAAATCTTTACAACTCACCTTTAGATTAAAGGACAGCCGCAAGTCCAGGAGAAGAGGAATCTTTCTTATTCCTTATATATAGTGTGCAAAGCACTATATGTTACTATGGGGAATACAATAAAATGATGGAAAAATATCAGCAGCGTTCTCTGTACCTTAGGGCTTATGTAAAATATTTTTACAATTTAACAAGAAAACTTTTTATTGACTCTTTGTATACAATATTACTTTTCGGTTTCTGCATTATGTTGAATTAGTAGCACAATTTTAGCGTTTTTAAAAAATCATTGGTTATAAGGTTATAACACTGGACCAGATTCAGGCTTATGTTTTTTTGACACTTCACATGCGTGTACCAGATGTAACATAACGCATCTCCTAGTGTATGTAACTCATTTACACACACTAGGAGATGCATCCAATGGGGTGTTCCAATACATCTGCATGCCTAATCTTGCAAGGGGGTTGGGATAGACATGCAGAGTGTGTGTCAGTGGAAGGCACTAATGCATGGGTGTGGGTCACTATTGAGAATGGCCCTTTTTTGCTGAGCAGAAGAAATTGATCCACTGAAGAAAAAAAATGCAGCGGTGGATAATGAGTATTAATGTAACCCCCCAACCCTTATCCTAACCTTTACCCTAACCCTCTCCTTCCATTACCCTAACCCTACACTTTCATTACCTTAACCCTAACCCTCCCTTCTCTGTAGCTTAACCCTAAGACTCCCCTCCCCGCAGCCTGACCATAAGACTCCGGTCCCCACAGCCTAACCCTAAGACTCTCCTCCCCACAGCCTTACCCTAAGACTCCCCTCCACGCAGCCTAACCCTAAGACTCCCCTCCCCGCAGCCTGACCCTAAGACTCCCCTACCCACAGCCTGACCATAAGACTCAGCTACCCGCAGAATGACCCTAAGACTCCCTTCCCCACAGCCTAACCCTAAGACTCTCCTCCCCACAGCCTGACCCCAAGACTCCCCTCCACGCAGCCTAACCCTGAGACTCCCCTCCACGCAGCCTGACCATAAGACTCCCCATAGACTACTACTCCCAATAGACTCTGCTATAATACTCACCTGTCTGGTCTGGTACGGTGTGATGGGTGAATGGGTAAGTATGCCAACTGACACCCCTAAGACTACCCTCCCCATAGCCTGACCATAAGTTCCCTCAGCGCAATGTGTAACCTTGCTGTCTGCCTCTCCTCCGGCCGCCATGCGCCTGCTTCCCCTAGAGACGCGTCCTGGCCGTCTCCTAGTAACCAGGACGCATCTATGCTGCTCTGCCTCTCCTCACGCCAGCCGCTGTGCGCCCCTTCTTCCTCTAGCAATGCGTCCTGGCCGTCTCCTAGTAACCAGGACGCATCTATGCTGCTCTGCCTCTCCTCACGCCAGCCGCTGTGCGCCCCTTCTTCCTCTAGCGATGCGTCCTGGCTGTCTTCTAGTAACCAGGACGCGTCTCCACGTGGTTATTTGGCTCCTTTTCTCATTGGATGGCGCCTCTATTAAATAGCGCTTCCATCTTCCTTCTGGCGCCGGTTATAGCGTCCTCTTGGTCTGCTTTCTTGCTGTGTCCGTATAATGTATCTTTGATTCCGGAGTGCCCTGTCTCCATTGTACCTGCTGTGTCTCTCCCTGAGCCTGGCCTCCTTCCTGCCTATCTTCTGTAATTGTTCCTGGACTGAGTGAGTGGTTGTGTGTAGTGTGGTAGCCCCTGTTAGCTTTGTTTGTCCTATTAGAGCTCCAGACTAGTACTGGTCTCTGTAATAGTTACCATCTGTACTCACCTGTCTGTGCCATTCCACCTGCACTCCAGCCTTGTGCTGGTCACGTTAGTACATTACCATCTGTAATTACCTGTCTCTGTGCCATTCCACCTGCACTCCAGTCTTGTGCTGGTCACATTAGTACATTACCATCTGTACTTACCTATCTCTGTGCTATTCCACCTGCACTCCAGCCTAATGCTGGTCTCGTTGGTATTACCTGTCAGCCCCATCTGCACTCCAGTTTGGTTGCTGGTTACTCTGGTGCACTCTCCAGTTCTGTACTGGTTATTGCGGTATACTCTAGTCAGCTACTCACTTCTGACTCCCCTATCTCGCTTCCCACTGGGTCCTGTCAGTATTTAAGTCTGGTATCAGTTCTGTGTCTCTTATCTGTGTAGTCTGGTCTTTCCCTGTTTCCTCTCCTACGAGTCAGGTTCAACGGGGCACGACCTATTGATGGGGTGCAGCAAAATCCATCCCCACCACCAGGGGCTCTGGTGTAAACCACCTGACAGCACAGACTCCGTGCTCCGGCAGCCGACATCGTATCACCCAGCTACATAACATTATAACCGGTCGTATATCTCCTGGGGCAGCCGCCTAATATGGATGCTGCCCCTTCTGAGGCCATTAAAGCACTCATCAATCAAGTATCTCATCTGGTTCAGATGGTCCAGATGCTGACCTCTAAAGTTGAGGCTCAAGATGAAGCCATTGCAGCCATGTGTCCAGCTCAGGTCGCTTTACCGCTGGGTCCGGTTCCTGTTACGGACGTCAAGACACCACTACCTGAACGCTTCTCCGGAGACCGGTCAAAGTATCAGTCGTTCAAGAACAGATGCCTACTCTATTTTCAGTTGAGACCCAATGCCTCCGGTGACGAATTTCAGAAAGTAGGATTTATAATTTCCCTATTCCAGGGAGATCCACAATCCTGGACTTTTACTCTCCCTCCTGATGTACGTGCCCGCTCT
>WWET01003964.1:82878-111092 GCA_011038615.1 Limnodynastes dumerilii | reverse complement strand
TCACTGTCCTGCACTGAAGGACGTCCCGACGCTAATGACAGGTTTACTGTCATTGGGGTATGTTTATAACCTTTGGGCACTGCCACAAGTATCAAGAGAACCAGAATTCAGACTGAATTCATGTTCTCCCGATAGCATCCTTGAATAGCCTGTAGTCAAATGAGCATGTGCTATTCCGCATCGCACATGCTCGGAACTCTGAATCGGTCCTTATTTTCAATCTCTGATTCGGGCCCTTAATATCCAGGACACTGAATCATATATTCCCTATTAAAAAAATTTGAATATTTATTAAAAATTTACAGTATGAAAAATATTCCTTTAAATAACTTTTAAGATGATTAAGATTTTAGGAGCAAAAGAGAGAAAAGATTGAACAAATTGAAACATTGGCGAATGTGCAGAAAAAATAGAGAAATTAGAAGACAAATGTCCTCATTTATCTGTCAGCTGCATAATAAGACGTGGCCCTGATTCAGAGATGGAAAATTAGAGAGGAAAGTTACACCTGGGAAATCTATGTGGAAGTCAAACTTCATCTGTTGCAAACAGCATTAGAGTTGAGCGGTTATGTTTCCTATCCTAAGTCTAAATAACAGTGTAATACTGAAATTGGTCAGTATCTGTGTGCAGTAAGAAAAAAACTAAATATTATTCCTGCATGCATACAATACAATAAATTTGAACCCCCCCTGAAATTAACAAGGTTTGGCTAAGGAGTAACTCTCCTCTCTTATTTTCAAACTCTGAATCAGGGACTATGTGGTATATGCCAAAGCAGCCAGTCTTTTCCATAAGAAATGTATAAACTTAATTTACACACTTTGGGGCTGATTCAGAGTTTGGGAGTAAGGGTTAAAAAAAGGTGTAAGAGTACAACTCGGCTAAACCATTGTTTAAAGTAAGGGGTGTTCATTATAAATTTTATGCATGCAGGGAAAATATTTTACTTACATAGAACTCAAATACTGCATAGCTTTATGTTTATTGAATCAGCCATATACACTGAGGTAATAATGCAGCTGGTTACACAATTACACCTGGTTCGGTTTGTTTAATGAACATATTTGTCTTTAAACTGAGTGAAACAAACATAATTTAAATGTATGTATATTGTATCTACAAAAGCAAATGAGAAGCACTCCAACAAATATTAATATTAATACCATGTAGCATTGCCTGAACTGGAAGCAATACGAATATAATACACAGAAATGAATGGGATTCACGGTCTTACTCCAAATAATATACAAGAGGCTGGATTTGACGTTCCAAAGTTTCAGTTTATAATAAACTTTCCCTAGTTTATTAATAAAAAGTTTATTAAAACTGGAAACATTGGAACTTCAAATCCAGTCTATTATTTGGAGTAAGACAGCGAGTGTCGATAGATAGATAGATAGATAGATAGATAGATAGATAGATAGATAGATAAAAAATATTGCAATATTATTGAGAAAAATGTTGATATTTACAACAAAGGTATACAATTTGCAAAAATCATTAAAATACATTAAATATTAAAATGAGTCAGTATACTAAAGTGCAAAAAACTTTTTTCTTTTATTATACTAATACCTGTTAGCTGTGTGTTTGGTCTGCAGGGCTCTTTATTATACTAATACCTGTTAGCTGTGTGTTTGGCCTGCAGGGCTCTTTATTATAGTGATACCTGTCGGCTGTGTGTTTGGTCTGCAGGGCTCTTTATTATACTAATACCTGTTAGCTGTGTGTTTGGTCTGCAGGGTTCTTTATTATAGTGATACCTGTCGGCTGTGTGTTTAGTCTGCGTCTTTATAACTATTTTCAGGGGGTTTAATAGAAGAAATATCTCCTTGATCAGGTTGTTACACTAGCTTCCTCCAGACTTTCTGCACCAGCTCAGAGCTGGTGTAACTGTTACAACAGAGAAATTAGCCCTCAGTTAGGTGCTGTGAACAGATCTATACAGACTTCCAGGCCAGACATACAGCTGACAAACATTATTCAATCTGATCTAAGAACAAAACAAGTTTAAAATAGCTACTCTGGAATTGCCCCCTCTGTCAGCTGCTATCCCAGACAGCTTACACACAAAACAGAAGTTGCTCAGATTAGTTTATAGGTAAATGCAAACAGGTGCATGAAAGGCCGGGGGGTGATTTGCTAACACAGGAAAGAAAATGCTTTAGCAACACTCTTCCATGCTTCCAAAGAATAACACAAAAATGGGGATATATATTACAAATTTAAGAGGATTATTTGTTTGTCACATTTAAAGGTTTTTATTATTTAAATACTTACACAAGAAGACAACATCAATGACTTAAGAATAAAACCCAAATGTTATGTCATTCTATCTGCCTGTATGTTTCTGCATATGTTTCAAAGGTGTAAATTATTCACCTTGCTATGAACACAACCCCTTTACAAAACCTCTGGCTCCATATGCTGTTGTACGAAAGAAGCTGTGATTCTAATAACTAATAGACAACAAATAAATTTACCAAAGCATTCTACTAGCATGTATTCAACACAACTCACCTTTACATCAGAAGTCAAGGGGAGGATGAATCTTTCCTATGTCTTATATATAGAGTGTAAACCACTATATGTTACCATGGGGAATACAATGAAATTATGGAAGAAAGTCAGCAAAGTTCTCTCTACCTTGGGGCCTATGTGTAATCTGTGTAATGTGTAGAATTTTAACTTAACTTTTTATTCACCCTTTATATTATTACATTTGTGTTTCTTCATTGTATTGGATTATTAGCACATTTTTTGCATGTTTAAAAACTTTAGAAGTTTGAAGTTTTTGGTTTGATTTTTTTTTTAGTTTGTGTTCTTCAGTTGGTGAGGAGGGGGTTAACTTACCTGTCTTGAACTGTGAGTTAATTTGGTGATAACTGACTAGAAATATATCTTTAAAAAAGAGATGCATTTTATATTTTCATTTTTTTCCTAAATTTTACCAGAGGCTGGAAAGACTCAACTAGTGACTGTCAACAGCATCTACATGACATTTTTAGCTAAACGGTCGAGGAAAGAATAATACCGAAAAGGATTCAAGAGGAACTAACATTGAAACATCCTAAAATACCTTTGCTATATACGGTTACAAAGATCCACAAAAACCTGAATATGTCCCAAGGGAGACCAATCACTTCTGCCCAGGGATCTCTATTTCAACCCATTCTCAATTTCTCAATGCTTTTCTACAGCCAGTGATCCAATCCCAAAATACATATCCAAAGGACACTACACAATTGCTATTCAAATTGCAATAATTATCTGATCTACCTTTGAATTGTTGGTTATGTACAGTGGACATTGTTAACCTATATACTAATATTCCTCATGAAGCAGGAATTATGGCTACAAGGGGATCTCATCAACAAAAGTTCCATCCACCAGGGTCCTATTTCTGAATTATTTATTGCTGTTCTCTAAATTGTCCTTACCTGCAACTTCTTCACCTTTGATGGAAAGTTCTACTTACAAAAACAACGATGAGCAATGGGGTTAAATGTGGCCCCATCATATGTAAACACATACATGTTCCAGGTGGGGAAGACATTTTTCTTAAACAACCTGGACTATAGGGACAAAATACAACTTTTTTGTGCTATATAGATATTTTGAACAGTTTGAAGACATGATGGTCAGGGTAAATATGATGAACTCAACCATCAAGTTTACACATACCGGCCCTGATTCAGAGTTTCAAAATAAGAGAGGTAAGTTACACCTGGGCAAAACAATGCTGATTTTAGGGGAGTCATATTTCATCTGTTGCAAACACTATTGAAAGGTTATGTTTCCCAGCCCAAGTCTAAATAACAGTGTAAGAGTGAAGCTGGACAATATCTGTGGGCAACAAGGAAAAGCAAAGTATTTACCCTGCATGCATAGAATAAAGTTAGTGGTTTCTGAACCAGAGTCAAGAACCCAATGTGACTATGCAAGAAATTGCTCTCCAGGCTAAAATTTGCAAGCCTGCCCCTGACATTAGTAGTATTTATAGTTATATTCCTCTTATGAAAATGTAATTCCATGATGAAATGCGTCAGTTTTGTAATATTTTGAAGTTTATATGTTTTTAAGCAGCCGTGACTGCCACTAGTCTATAGCTATAGAATCCACTGAACTGAGAACAGCACCTGTAGATTTGAATAATTGTAAGAAATTTTGGGGCTGATCCAGACCTACGGCCACCGCAATAGTTACGGCGGCAATATGCGTAAGAGCGGCATTTCCGCCGTTCTGCGCATGCGCCTGGCAGATTTTGCCTGGCGTAATCTATGATTCAGGAATCCCTGAATCGAGCGTCTGTAACTACATCGTAGCTACGGACAAAGGGGCGGGCTGAGCCTTAACTACATTGTAGTTACAGAAGGTAGGCGGGGTGGAGGGAGGGAAATTAGGCAGGGAGGGATGGGTAAGGCACTTACAACCCTGTGACCGGCCGACTGTTACGCCGGCTGTGGTTAAGGTAGCCTTCAGCCGGCGTAACAGTGGGTTACTACGCTGGCCACAGGGGGAGTGTTGGGGGAGTGCACCAGAGCGAAACTCTGAATTTGGCCCTTTATCACTAAGGGAAACAAGTTTTGGATCCCCTCAGTGTAAGCAAAATATTCATTTGGGAGAACACTGAGTGCTGGTGCTCTAAAGGTTTAAAGTCCCCACAAGACACGGCTGATTAGTGGATGGTGAACAACTGCACATTACAATCACAATGGCATATAAACTTTAAAAAAGGAGCAACTGTATCCCATTGGACCCACAGAATGGGGCAATCATCTTTTGGTTGGACTATTCATTTTTTTTTTTTTTTACAATTTTGTTGCCAATGTGATCCTAATTTATTTTGGTTTATTATGGTTTATTAATCAGTGGATTCTCTATAGCTTGTGGATTATTATTTTTGGGTTATATTAATTTTGAGACATGACTGTATTGAATGACTATTAAAGATTTGCTATGTATAATTAGTCACTGCCATTATTTAGTTGGTGCAAAATTACATTATTGATTCATGATTTTATGAATGTAATAAAGAGGTTAATTTTTAGATTTGCTAACTTGTCTGGTTCATAGTATTTTTGAGCCTTATAGATACAGTTTTGGTGTGTTTTTTTGTTTTATTAGTGATAACAATACTGAGCAACACAGTGGCTCAGTGATTAGCACTTGTGTCACAGCGTTGAGGTCATGAGTTTGATTCAAGGACTAGGCCTTGCTGGCTAAATTAACCCTAGTCTGTGTGAGTTTGTATTAGGGAACTTATGATGTAGCTCCAATGGGACAGAGGCTGATGTGTATGTGACATATTCTCTGTAAATCACTATGTAATCAGATGGCACTATGCAATCTAAGCAGAAAAATGTAATGTTGATGTCAAGTCTACAAATCCTTCACAGTCTTTTTTCTGATTAACAAAACATTGATATCTTATCTCCCGGTAAATTTATATAAAACATTTAATTCTTAATAAAGCACAATTCATAAAAAAATATATGATTAAGCATATAATCCACAAACAAAAACAATTAGACCAAAATATATATATAATATCGGCTATAGTATAGAGGCACTAAAGATGTAGACAATTGTGCTATGAATGCAATTTACCCCCATAAAAGAAGGCAGAACACTGCTAATTACAAATGACATGTGCAGCAATAGCTCAAAAAAGTAATGAGGGATCCCACAGGTTAGAACATAAGGCCACATGCAGAATTAAGAAACGCAACTGACCTACACATGGTACATATGTAAGTCAGCTGTGAACTGTTACTACGTGCAATAATTCCTCCAGATTCAGTGTTCATGTGAAATTTAGTCTCCACAAGTGGGGTGGCCCACTCACCATACATACGAGATAAATATTTCATTTGTACTGTAAGGACTTGGCTAAGCCCTTCTGTACAATTCAGTATTCCGCATGCACATAGATTTGTTCGGAATACATAAGCAGAGCCGGATTAACCACAGGACAAATAGGTGGTCACCCCTCACACAAATGGGCCCCCAAAAACATCCAGTCTTCAATGCTCCTGCAGCTCTCTAGAAGGATGGATGTCTGTACGCTTTGGTACACTGTATTATGGCTGTGATAGTGTGCTTATGAGGAAGATGGCGAAAGGAGGGGGCCCCCTACAGTTTACTTGCCCAGGGCAAAACTTAATTCAGACCTGTACTTAAGGAAGGATTGAGGGCATAGAAATACATTCCCCATGGAGGAATTTAGGCAGGGAGTGACCACACTCCTGTATGCAGAATTTAGGATACTAAAATCCGTACATTAGTTCCTGCAATGGAATAATGGGTCAGATTCAGATGTCTGACAGACATTTTTGCACTATTTGCACTATTTTCCACCTAGGAGGACGGTGTGCATTGTTAGGGGTTAGGGGGATTGCCCCCGGGCAAGAAGTTCATATTGGTTGAAGAATATTTTTTATTGTTTTTTATTTGCATTTAAACTTTTTTGGAATAAATGGAAACGTTTTTATAGAAATAGGAGTTTATTCTTCGAATACGCACAGTCAGAAAAAATCCAGTTTGCCCAACGGACAGTGTGTTTGGATGTGCACGGGGAGAGGAACGGCTCTGGGAGTGACAGACAGCCGAGAAAGTCTGCCCCCTTACAATTTAATTTGCCCGCTGAAGGTATTGTAAACCTGTGAGGGGATCTTGGTGTCATCTGCAAAAAGGCATATTTTCCCCTCAATACCACAGGCAATATCACCTATAAAGATATTAAATAGAAGACGCCTTCGATCGGAAGGGTGAGACCACACAAGACAATTAGAACGAGATATTTTATTGAATGCATGAAAACAAGCAAGAATAATGTGAGTAGCTCATTGACAGCATTGTGATACTTACCTGTTGCAAAACTTGCTGCATGAAGTTGTCTCTTTTTCTTCCCTCGGGCTTGATGATCTTTTGGACGCTCTGAGAAGGAGGAGACTGTGGATTAGACTATTCGGAAGGAGTATAAGATTGTGTTACATGCTGTGTTTCAAGTAAAAATATTGTGAGTACGTAATTGGCAGAGAATTTGGTATCTGTTGTCTCTCTTGGCTACACGATTATTTTTTTCTATGTTCCCTTTACTTCCTATGTGCGAGAGGAGGCTGGATCGTTTGGAGTAACGGAAGACGGAGGATCTGCGGGTTACTCTTTGATGAGCATATACTACAAGAGAAAGAGAGAGTGAGTAGGAAATTGAGACTCTTTCATTTTATGAGAAATTCGATACAGTGTTGCACAAAAGTTGCCTTTTTCTTTTCTCTGAGAACTTTTGTCTTGAGAGAAGGAAGAGACTGTATGAGACCTTTTAGGAGAAGTAAGAAGGAAAGGAGAAAAAATAAGATATTTTCAGAAATTCCAGGACTATTCATAGAACAAGTGATATTGGGAGTATAATGTGCTGCTTCACTACAAACTTCTTTGGAAGATCGAAGGTACCGTTTATAGGAACCCAGGCGTGGATCCTATGACCACACCATTTATTGTGACTGTATATGTTTTACCCTTCTCTATCTATAGAGGGGGTTTGAGACTAGTGGGGGGTGATGTTGGGTGTACATCCCCAGTGGTGGAGATCTGCGATAAACAAGGGGAAAGCGCAAGATCTCTGGTTGCTTTATACACTATACTGTTTTTGCACTAGATTTCAAGTCTTCTGAGTTATATTGCTATTCTTCATATATGTGTTCCATTTTGGGTCTCTGTAGAATGCAATTAAAACTTACCATTGGATCATTATTAAGTACGACATTCTCTATTGATGATTAATACATATATCATTAGTTATATTTTACCTGTATTTTTGAAAAAATGACAAACATTTTTTTTTTTATTTCTTACTTTATTTACTAGTATTTTTTTTACATTTTGTTAATATTTAGTATTAAAATATTTTTAATAAATGATCTCTGCTGTCATGACTGAAAACTGCATAAATGTAAGGATGAAGATTATTTATATTATTTTGCATATTTTGCACAGCACTAATATGTCATATTTACAACATTTTCAGGCCACAGTATTGTATGTAGCAAGGATGCCCTCAATGGGTGTGGGTCCCCGCATAGAAACTCCCAATTTCAAAAGACCTGATTCCTTGAGGAGGCATTGCAATCGACCCACGGAGCACCGAGCTTTCGGTGCTCCGAAAAGTGTTAAAAAAAAAAAGTCCCCCACTACTTCCTTCCCCTAATTCTTACCCTAACCCTTCCCTCTCACTACCCTAACCCTAACCCTCCTTCCTGGCAGCCTGACCCTAACCCTCCCTTACTTGCAGCCTGACCTTAACCCACCAACTGCCGCAGCCTGATCCTAACCCTCCGTCCCCTGCAGCTTTATCCTAACCCTAATCCTAACCCTAACCCCAACCCTAACCCTAACCCCGCAGAGATAATTTACTTACCTGTTCCAGGTCTGGCGATAGTACCAGTGGAGGTGTGGCAGTGGGATATCGCTCATTGCGAAAGTGAATGGTTGAAGTATGCCGAACGGCATACTCACCCATTTATTAAAAAAAGTAGAAAGCAGTAAGTATAGGAAAAAGGGACTTTCGAAAAGGAACTTTCGGATGTCCCTTTTTTTCAAAATTCAGAGTTTCTTTGCAGAGAATGTAACCGTCCTCAACCATGCATCCTTTGCCAGGACTTGTTATGGCCAAAGAGAAGCAGTAGAGGTGAAACAGAGGAGCTACTGAGGAGCAAGCTTTGAAAGAAAGCTTTGAGAGAGATACTTTTCCAGGCAGCACAGCAGCTGCTCTAAGTGTGGCAGTACCTTGGAGAGACTTGATAGGGAGCCTTGATAGGGAGCCTACCCACCTGAGGGAGATTCCAGCTGGTGGAGAGTTGCATGTAAGAGAACTACAAGCAAGATCATGCTAGTGGGGTGCCTTTCAGCTGATGCACTGAGGAGCTGCAGTTGGAGACTGTCATCAATCCAGAGCTAAGTAATTGCATCCATTCACAATGATTCACTGATCCTGCACACTACAGCTACAGTTCTGCATCACCATTACATTGCAGAAGGGAGTCAAATAAAGTGGACATTGTAATTTTGTTGCACAAAGCTTATATGGGAGTTTAGGACTTTCTAACACATGTAACTCAGTTTACTGCCATTCTACAAGTGCACCAATGTTAGTCAGTCTGATCATTATAGTTAGACAGGAATACTGTAGAACTGTTACAGTGTGATTGCGGCTGCAGCTGGCCAGAGAGTGCATATTGGCCGCCATTTTGTAGACACTCTTTGCAAGTGTAGCTTTCATTTTGAAAGTTATATGCATTACTGTTTGCCATTGTTCCTAATTTATCTACTCCTGCCCAGTAAAACAACCCTATTTAACCCTTGCCATTCCTTGTCCCAAGCTGCCCTTAATAAATTCCAGCGGTATGGTCCCAGTTATTCACTATTAGTGTGGTGGGGTACAAGGGGCTTCCCAAGTCAGCCCTGGTGTAAACAGCAAGTGTCCATTTTCCATACACACCATCCAGAAGACTTGGGTGGAGGCACTGAAGATACCAACTCCCATATTACTGTACATCACCCCTTACACTACGCAGGGGACAGGGGTGCTACATGTACAAGGAACATTAAGGGCACATTAAGGTAATTTATGAAACAGGGCACGTTATAAAAATGTATGAAATGGGCACATTATAAAAATGTATGAAACAGGGCACATTATGTTTTTTATGAAATGGGGCACATTATATTAATTTATGAATCAGGGCACATTATGTTAATTTATGAAATGGGGCACATTATGTTAATTTATGAAATGGCACATTAAAGAAATTTATTAAATGGGGCACATTTTAGTAATATATGAAACGTTGCACATTATATTAATATATGAAACGGGGCACACATCTGTTATTACATCAGGAAAAAGGGCACATTTTTTATAACTCTTTATGGGGGCATATTACTGGTAACAATTTATTGGGCAACATGTTTATTAAATTATTATGAGTGGACATTATATACGCCATTATATGTCATTAACACCTGCAATTCTGCTTCTTATGGCACTAAAAGGCACAGCATGCCCTGAAACACATGGGCATGCTGTGCATTCTAGCACTTTACACAGTTGCATGCTAAGGGTTAATAATATGCTGTGGTATACATTTTTTTTTTTATGTAAAACCACATTTTTTAAATTTTCATTATAGATTTTTTTTTTTTAACTAAGAGACATGGGGCCTGATCCAGACCTATGCTGGTGTGCGTAGTGTATTATCGCCGAACGTACCACCGATGCACGACAATAGGCACTCCCCTTGCTCGTACCTAGTTTAGCTTCCATACGCTTGGCAAACCCTACCCTAACTTTTGTGTTCATACCCGCGGCCGTGCGTACTCAATGCGTATTAACGGCGCTTAGCACGCCCATACTGTACAATTTAAATGTCTCCCCCTGCCTATATTCCTCCAGCGTCCATACGAACTTCGTACTATAAACATGCCCCTTCGTTGGTAAAAACGCAAAGTATACGGGCGCCCGAATCGCCACTAAGAAAAACAGTCACTACTGGAAGTTGTCACTAGGCGCATGCGCAGTGCGTATTTTTCTGCTGAATTTACGCTTACGACCAGCGTCAGCTCGCAAGCGTGCGTTGTTCTGAATCAGGCCCATGGTGTGCAGTGATTTTTTGAGGATAATTTAACCATTTATATGTCATATTTCTTTTACTCAAAACCATCTACAAGAAAAGTGTTTTATTTTAATACTAATTGTAATTTATTTTTCATTGTTATGTCCCTTAATAAAAGGAGTGTATTTCAATATTAACCATTTTATTTATAGATTACATACAACATAAAGGTACATTCAAAGATGAAAGTGATAACATTTTATTTTGTTCTATTCAATTTAATCGCTTCCTCATATCAGTTTTCAGACTTTCATTGACCCCTAATAATCTTAGCAGAGACCTTTTCACCTCTTTATTCCTTAGACTGTAGATTAGGGGGTTAATTATGGGTGTGACAACAGCATACAGTACTGTAAAAAATTGTTCTAGAACATTGGAGTATTCTGATGGTGGCATCATGTACACAGATGAAACTGCTAAATAATAAATAGTGACGATCATGAGGTGGGATGAGCAGGTGGAGAAGGCTTTTTTTCTTCCATCCTTTGATTTCTTCTGCAAGATGACCTTAATGATTTTTACATATGAAGCCAAACTGAACATGACTGGGAAAATTCCAAACACCAATAATTCTACATAGATAATGATATAAAACTCTTCAATGCCAGAACAGGAGACATTAACCAGAGCTTTAGCATCACAGAAAAACTGGTGGATGGTATGTGAGTGACAGAAGGACATATGTGACACTGGAATTGCAAGCAAAAGGGCATTTAAACATCCTGATATCCAGTTGCCAGATGCTAATAAGAGACAGTTTTTCTTATTTAAGATACTGGGATAGTGTAAGGGATTACAGATAGCAACATATCGGTCATAGGCCATAATGAATATCAGAAGATCCTCTGTGAGTCCCACAGAAATGTAAAAGTACATCTGAGTGAAGCATTGTGTGAAGGACATGTTATAATCTTTGGATAGTAGCATGTACAACAGGTTAGGGACAGTAATTGTTGTATAACAGATATCTACTAAGGCCAGGTTACAGAGGAATAGATACATGGGGGTGTGTAACTGGTCATTAATATAGATCACGGTAATTGTAATGGAATTGATGATTAAACCAAACATATATAGGAAAAAGAACACACAGGCGGATAAAGATGTATAAGCAGATTTGCTAAAAAAAGGCACCAAGTAGAATTCAAAACTATAAGTTTGGTTATCCATGATATCGTTTACAAAACTGTTATTAAATGAATGTATTCACTGTCGTATTCAGTGTTGAGACCATATGAAGACTTACGAATTGAGGACAAATATCTTGAATATTTTGCATCCTGTATGATCTTATCTTTATGTCCATTAACTTTCCTGGTAAAAAGAAAATAAGGTGTTGTAAGGATATGAAAAATAACAAATAAAGATGATAAAAGTATAATCTATGTAACTCTTGCATGGATCTTAATACAAATCAGCATCATATAGATAATATCAAATCATATCATATCACATCATATCATATCATATATCATACACTCATATAATAATATGATAACTCTTTTGTATCCAGGACACTGAATCATGGTCATTATTTTATATTACAGTAGTTCAATATATTCTCTATAAAAACTTCATTTTATAATGTTTATTGAAGATTTTCAGTATAAGATATATTTTAAGAACAATTATTCTAAAGAACAATTTGACTGATTTTAGAAGAAAAAGAGAAGAGACAAAGAAAGGCTGAAATGTGAATCTTAAAAGTAATTAACACATTTTTTTTGCTTGTTGGTCCTCTTATGTACATATTTTGTTCCTTTTTTTTTTCTTCTTTTGTTTGCTCCCTTTTCAGCTTTTGCTCTTCACTCTGAAATAAGCAGCTATCTCAGGACTGTTGTAACTATTTGACCAATGGAAATATTCCCCTCTCTCCACATAGTAATACACAGTCCTACAAACCAGCGATACAGATGACTAAGGGCCTGATTAAGAGATACGATTTCCACGGCACTTAGGAGCGTATATTTAAGATCCTAGAAAATACGCAAAACTGCGCATGCGTAGTAATAGTGCAACGCCGTCTGCGTAGCGGTTAGGAGCGTAAATTCGCTAAGAGCGTAAGTTTGAATCGCACGCAAGCACTTAAGATCTTAAGTGCAGCAAATCTTTAAGATCTTAAGGATTTGCATGGAAATGGGCGGGGGGAGGCAGGGAAATGAGGGAAAGTGGGCGCGGGCTGACACTTGGGATCTTAAATATACGCTACTACGTCACTTAAGATCTCAACTGCCAGCGCAGAGTTAGGGCTAGTCAATGGTGGTCTAAGTTTAAGATCCACCACTGTTTGCAAGGGGAGTGACTCTTTATGCAGTGGGCTGGAACCTGCTAAGATCTTAACCTTAGATGCGTATATTTGCGATCTTTTCGCAATCGCATCTCTAAATCAGCCCTAAAGTCCTTTTGATTTGAAATTTGTAACCACCCAGTATTTTTTTTATGGTTTTGATGTTTTTTGTTTTGTTTTGCAAATTTACACACATGGCCACAATTTACTAAGGCATTTTTTATATGAATGGATCTTTCTAGAATTGATAGCATATTCCAAAAGTTAACCTTAGTTGTGGAAGTTAATGTATAGAATTTCCTATGCATTATTCTGCGGTGCATGAGGACAGTGCACTGCCCTTTTCCTCCTATATGCAGATCTTGGATCCATTGCCAGCACCCTGCCTTAAGAGATGCGTGCATACAGCTTGGCTCAGATAAAACGTTCTTGGCCATGATCCTGATTTCGCGACATGGTAGGGAAGCTAGATTTCTGACCATTATTAATGTTAAAGGTTTGTTTATCAATTAGCAGCAGCTGGCTCATAAAATGAAGCTAACATCACCCATTCAATTCACATGATGAGTCATACACTCTTTGGGCCTGATCCAGAGCTACGAAATTGTCCGATTTCGAGCGAGCGTACAACCGTTTTGAGCGTATAATCGTACGGAGGAAGCCATTAGTTGCTAATTGGTATAAACAAACTTTTAGGGATTTCTGAAGCCCTCCTTAACTTTCCCCAGCAGCTGGGCCTGCTATGTATGCAATTACCCACAATGTATGGTCGAATATTCCCTGCTTTTGGAAAAGGTATAAATGAGCATCATTGTACTACTGAATTTTACGCAGTTGTACATATTGTACAAATTAGTACCTTTGGTACTGCTCACGCTGCCTTAGGTAAGTCAGCTGGTTTTCAGTCTGAATCAGTTCCTATATTACTAATTTAAGTTTTTTTTTCTGATTTTAAATGTTTTAATTATGTTTTCTTCAACTATGTTTCAAAAAGTATAATGAATTAAACAGAAGGTAAAAAAAAAGGCAATTTAAATACTAACTGAAGCTCATTTCATTGTTTAGGCTCTTGTATTACACCTTTCAGACTGTTTCTTTTATGTTTCTGTTTGAACAGAAGTATACGTCATTCACTGTAGCAAGGATTTCCATGTCATCCATTGTGCAAAACCTCTGGATCACATCCCCTATGCAATGATAATTTGTAGTAACCATGATAGCATTATAATAACTAATAGACAATAAAAAACATTCTGAAAATATAAAACAAACAAATATTAGTTACAATAACATTTCAATTTCATATAATAATCCCAACTCACCTTTATAATAGAAGTAGAGTCTATGAAAGAATACACTGTATGTGCACCTTATATATAAAGTGAATGTATCATTAATATGTCACTTTGGGGAATAGAGTACAATTATAGAATAAAATCAGCAATGTTATCTGGAACCTTGGGATTTATGTAGAATATTTTTAGAATATTAACAAAACCTGTTTTCTTCATGTTCTCTTTAAATTAAAGAAATTTCTATTTCTGCTGGTATTGGATATTTATATATTAAAAAGTTCTATGTTTAAAAAACTTTGAATTTACGGAACATAATATTTATAACACTGGTATTATTATTGTATTTAAGTGTTCCTATTGTTTTAAATAAAACTTTTTTTCAGTTTATTTTAACAAAATTATGTACAGTAGCGGTCTATCAAGGTCCAGTCCATTCGGCTTCTTTTTTGCCACTTACCTATAACTTACAGCAGATAAGTGAAGAAACTATTTGATTCACATAAAGAGAAGGGATCTTTTTTTATGGCAACAAAAACAGCTTCACAAGTAATCCTAAGGGCTAAATTCTTGCACAGCCACATTGAATGCTAAGTGATACAGTTTGATTCAAATATGACTGCATCACTTAACAATCAGTTCATTTGCAAAAGCAGCACTAACTCTTTCCACTGCATCACCAGGTGTTGGAATACTGCAATTTATTGCTAAAAACAGAAAAATACACAGATGTGTCTCTCAATAACCAAAGCTGCCACAAAAGTTGTTAGTACCCACTGGTTGCTGTTTTTTGCATTAACTATTTAATTTTTGTGAAAGACATTTTTGTGTTATTTAGAAACCGATGCATAACAAGTAGTCCTAAGACCTAACGGATTGCCTGGCTGCATTGATTGCTAACTAATGCAGTAAGATATAAACTGTCAGCAAGACATTACCCCAACACTTAGCACCCAATATAGCCATGCAAGA
Source organism: Limnodynastes dumerilii (assembly GCA_011038615.1). Lineage (NCBI taxonomy): Eukaryota > Metazoa > Chordata > Amphibia > Anura > Limnodynastidae > Limnodynastes > Limnodynastes dumerilii. The sequence goes on along the minus strand of WWET01003964.1, from coordinate 95,865 downwards.
ACTTTCCATCCAGGACAAAATTTGCAAGTCTACCCCTCACATTAGCCATAATAATTAAACAGTATATTGGACAACATTCTGTGTTTATCACTTGTGTATCTCTACTCTGAGGTCATGAGTTCGATTCCCGGTCTAGGCCTTGTGCCAGATTTACTAAGCTGCAGGTTTGGAATAGTGGAGATGTTGCCCAAAGCAACCAATCAGATTTTATCTGACATTCTTTAGTATGTAAAAAGAAAGTAAGAGCTAAAATCTAATTGGTCGCTATAGGCAACATCTCCACTTTTCCAAATCTGCAGCTTAGTGAATCTGGACCCTTATCTGTGTGGAGTTTGTATGTTCTCCCCGTGTCTGTGTTGGCTTCCTCTGGGTGTGCTGGTTTCCTCCCAGATGCCAAAACCATGACTGATGTGAATGTGAAATATTATTCTTAATACATACATAATCTAATGGTGCTATATAAAAATCTGTTAATAAATAAAAACAAATATTGATTTGTGAATATTCTAAATTAAGCTGTGCAATGTTGTGCATAATCTAGGTATAAAATGTAATGCTGATGTCCAGCCAGTAAAGCCTAGCCCTCCTTTAGGGTCATTGAGTAACATACTTTTCTGTCTTGTCTATTCCATAAAACTAGGAAGAGGAAACAGAATAAGATACCTATAATACAGCCACTGGATGGTTTTAATAAATATAAAATTGAGCGTCTGGTAAATTTCTTACAACATTGAATTCCTAATGTTGCTCAATTAATAAAATATAGTGAATAAAGAAATGCAGCTGACATACGCATGGTAAGTATGTAAGTCAGCTGTGAATTGCGCAGTACTAATAATTCTGCATCGTAATGCAACTTGATGCTGCATTCCGTGCTTAATTCAGCTTCTGTATGGGGATGGTCTCACCATGGGCCTGATCCAGACCTACGATGTAGCGCTGAGCGTACTAACGCTCAGTGTTACATCGTGGGACTTCCCCTGACACTCCCCCTGCCCTATCGTATTTACACTCCCTTATGCCAGCTAAAGGCTACCCTAACTTCAGCCGGCATAAGGGAGTGTAAATACGCTGCGACTGCGGCGTTAGTACGATAACGCCACCCTCCCAGCCTCATTACCCTCCCCCCGCCTCCCTGCACTAGCCTGGGCGTAGTAACGCTAAGGGACGCCCCCCTCCAGCATTACTACGCTTGTGCTATGGATGCCCGATCCATGATCGGGTGTTGCAGTAGTTTCGCCGGGCAACATCTGCCCTGCGCATGTGTAGATCGGCTTTTAAGCTGATCTTACGCCGACGCCCGCTGTATTAACTACAGCGGGCGTAGCTCTGGATCAGCCTCCATGTGTACAAAATAAACGTGATGGGTGGGTATAAGTATTAAAATTACAGGTAGTAATTAAAAAACACCCAATCACATGGAAGGGGAAATATTAACTAAAAGAAAAGGAATACCAGGAAAGTGTAGTGATACTAAATGACCTCATTCAGAAGGGGCTTACCAGATTCATATCTTTCGGTATTGCACATCATTACACCTTGAGAAAGACACTGCTGTGTATTGAAACATGTTGGTTTTTGTATTAGAATTATACCCTATACACAAGTTCCCATAGTACAGCAGCTTATACTACCAGAAATGATACATTCTTTAATTACTTTAGCAACTATGACAATTAGGACTGAATGCACACTAAAATGTTAGTTAAGTAGGGATGGATTTGCATTTGTATGCATCTAAGGTTGCTGGCAACTCCCAGGACACGCCCTCGTTCTTTGTCTTCTTATGTGACTTATGAGGGTGATAGAAAACCTTAACTTCCCATTTGTATTTCCCTTCTTAAGTTGGGAAACTACACACAGACTTTGTAAACCGCACCCTGTTGGCCTCATTTAAATATGTCACCCCACCCCCTCTTTACATAAGTTTTTTGTATCCAGCACTGGCACGCCCCTTCTTTCTTAACTTCTTAACGTGCAGAAATAAAGTCCTCACATAATGGATTTCCATCCCTAAATACTACGTAGGTTGCATAAAAAAACTTGATATGCATGCTCGAAAGTTCCGTACCTAAACACACACACCTGAAATGCACCAGCTTCTTAGGTGTAAATCAGTCCCTTAATTCTTTAAATGTCCATCCAAATATGTGAGTATGTTTTATGTTATCTAATCTTATGATAAATAAAGAATTACTGCACCATATGGGCACTTTGGTAAATACTTGCTTGTAAGTGACCTGGAACCAAGGATTGATGTAGATATAGAACCGGAATCCAGCTGCCTTGATACACATAGTGGGGAAATGGAACAGAAGATCCAGAGTGGAAGACCCAGTTTGCTGTACTTGCTGAGGCAACACGGTGGCTTAGGGCCTGATCCTGAACTTCGCCGATGCGCTGTGCGTACTAACGCACAGCGTATCATCATGCACTCCCCCCGAGGGGTGGCGTAATTACCCTAACTTCAGCCGGCATAACAGTGTGTAATTACGCCGGCCACAGGAGCGTAAGTTTCCAAACCCGCCCTCCCGTCCTCATTAGCTTACCTCTCGCCCGCCTTCCTTGCCTAACTGTTGCGTAGTTACTGCGAGGAACGCCCCCTCAGACTTAACTACGCAACAGTTAGGGACGCCCGATCCTGAGGAACGGGTTTCCCTAGACTATGCCGGGCAACATCTGTGGACAGCATAGTTCAGGATCAGCCCCTTAGCGAGTAGACACATGCGTCTAACAGTGCTGAGGTTATTCCTAGACTAGGCCTTATCTGTGTGGAGTTTGTATGTTCTCCCCATGTCTGTGTGGGTATAATATATATATATATTTGGAAATGTGTAACAGGAGCCCTCACAGTTAAGTTACCAGGGGTCCCCACAAATCTTAATCCAGCCCTTTTGACATCTATATATAATCTTTTTAGGGTACTACATTCTTTGCGATATTAATTAACAACATGATTAAAGGGAGAGGCAGAAATGGAGCTACAGTAAAGTTCTGGCAGAAAAAAATCATCCACTTACAGGACCATCACTGCACAACACCAGCGGGGGGCACTCTTTTAGACACATCTGTGCAGCTGGGCCCAACACTTATATTTCTCACCGCAAATTAAAGGCGGAATAAGGATTTCATTAAAGAAACAAAGGTGATGATGTCAAAAGCAAAATTTGGAATGATGACAGAAATTACATTACAGATGGTTCATAACTAATGCAGTAAAGAATGGTGCTTTTGGAAATATTAAAGTTTTTATTTTATTTTATTTTGACTTGTGTTGTGTAAATAGCGTGAATGATATACAGTTTAGTGAAGGGTTAAAATCTCATTTTTGCTTGTATTAAAAAAAATACACAAAAAAAAAGCACAGCCATGTAAATACAGCTTTTGATAAGACCAGGTTCTCAGTTTTCCCTTCTTTCCCATGTGTTCAGATTGGATCTACATCTAATTAGAGTGCATTATGACCCATCCATATTTATAAGGAATGACCCACCCATACTTCTTTCACAGGACCCACCTTGGTTATACGAAATAGATTATTGTTGTGCTGTCTCTGTGTACTGAGGAAGACTTCCACACTGCTGCAATTTTACAGTGACATAAAAAAAAACTTAATACAGGCCCTGGCAATTGGCAATAGTTTGGACACACACAGGGATGCATAACTATTAGGATTCTGGGATACTGGATCTATATGCATCCTTTATTCAGGGATCTGATCACAATCAAAGCAAATCTTAGCTTGCAGTCCCATTTATATGATGTATTTTTGCAAGAATCTTTGAGATCTATCTGCCATTCAGTTCCCATTCTAGTCTTATCACTCTGCTAAAGTGCCACATGTAAATAAGGATTATGGCCTTTTTAGAGATCATGATATATCTACGCAGAATGCAGAAACTGGACTGACAATCCATAATGATTCATAAAACAGAGTCCCAGTTGTAATAGAGTAAAAACAGATTGTGATATCTGCGCTACGTTACATGAAAGAGAGTCTCAGTGTTTGCTCCAAGTTTATCAGCTATATTCTATAAAAGATGACATATAAAAGTCCTGCATTAGACCCATTCAGTTATTATACCATTTTCCAAATCCTCTCAACTGTTCAAGCTATATTTTCGGCCAATTAACCTAGTTAGAGCCATTTTCACATCTTTATTTCGTAGACTGTAGATTTAAGGGTTAAGCATGGGAGTTACTATAGAGCAGGGGTGGCCAAGCTCGTGAGCTACCAACGGTTCATGTTTTCCAGGTCTCCTCAGAGAGTCAGAGGTGAGATAATCACTACCAACTAGATTTTTTTGAATGTGTCAGTTAGTAATGAACACACCTGTGCTCCAGTAAAGGAGACCTAGAAGACATGGACCGTTGGTAGCTCACGAGGCCCGAGCTTGGCCACCCATGCTATAGAGTATGGTGCTTTAAAGAAGGGTTCTAGAACTTTGGAACATTTTGATGGTGGCATCATGTACACAGACACACCTGTTGTACAGTTCATAATGATTATAATAAGGTGGGATGAGCAGGTGGAGAAGGTTTTTCTCCTTCTCGTCTTTGATTTGACCTGTAAGATGACCTTGATAATTTTTACATATGATGCTAAACTAAACATGACAGGGAAAACTCCAAACGCCAATAAACCTACATAGATAACAATAGAAAACTCTTTTGTTAATTCACATGAGATTTTAAACAGAGCTTTGGCATCACAGAAAAACTGGGGGATGGTATGTGACTGACAGAAGGACATGCGGGACACTGGAATTGTAAATACAAAGGAATTTAAGAATCCTGATATCCAATTGCAGGACACTAATAAGAGACAGTTTTTCTTATTAAAGATACTGTTATAGTGTAAAGGATTACAAATAACAACATATTGGTCATAGGCCATAATGAATATTAAAAGATCTTCTGCAAGAGAAACTGAAAAATAAAAGTACATCTGTGTGAAACATTCTTTGAAAGATACAATGTAATCTCCAGATAGTAACATGTGCAGCAGGTTAGGGACAGTGATGGTTGTATAACAGATATCTACGAAGGCCAGGTTACAGAGGAATAGATACATGGGGGTGTGTAAGTGAGCATCAAGATAGATCACTGCGATTATAATAGAATTGGTGACTATTCCAAATATATATAATGAAAAAAACACAAAGGCTGTTACTGGTAAATAATTCGGTTTAGCGAAAAATGGCACCAAAAGAAAATGATTGATATTAGTATTGTTTTCCATGTCATTTAAAATTTATTATAGAAAACAAAATGCAAAAAATTGAAATTATAAAAGAACTGTTGAGTATTTCAAATATATACAAGAAAAATAACACAAAGGTTGCAATTGATGTATAATCCAATTTAGCAAAAATATGACATCAGGGGGAAATTATTAATATTTGTAAATTTTTCCATGTTCTTTAAAAGCTTTCTAATAAATAAATAAATGATAGATAGATAGATAGATAGATAGATAGATAGATAGATAGATAGATAGATAGATAGAGTGGTGTAATTATGCTTTCTTTTTATGACAAAAAAAATTATTAAAATAGTCAAATAAAACAACAAATTATATAGTCTTAAATTTCATATATATTTTTTTATATACGGAATATTCTTATTCATATTATCTTCAATACACCTTTTTCTACAAAAATACACTTTCATTGTGAAACAGAGAAACTGTAATTTACAGGTTTATTTTAGAACAAATTATTTAAGACATTTTGTTCTATAAAGTTTATTGCCATGCAATGTAGTTTAATTTTTCACAAGGTTCGAACAATTGAGATTGTGGCATAAGATTTTTTGTGTGAATTTTGCTTATTAAATCAAATTATGGGTTCAATAAACTCCTGCCTGGTCCAGAAGTAAGTTTCTAAAAACTCAGATTATGCTATGAGATTGTCTGTGTGAACTGTGTTTATTAAATCAAATTATGGGTTCAATAAACTCCTGCCTGGCCCAGAAGTAAGTTTTTCATATTTCCATTCCCAGTCATTTATTTAAAGATCAACTGATTTGCCTTGAATCTACAGAAGTTGTGTCTGTGATTATATTTTTACTTACCTAGTTACCTGGTGTTTTGCAACCTACCCTATATCTTTGTAAAGAATAACCTATAAATTTTCTATTAAAAATGCTGACAGTTCTTTACTTTCTGAGAAGTTATATGGAGGTCATAAAGAAAGATGACTTCTATCAGTATATGTTAGTATTTTAATAAAAAAAAATTCTATAATTAAATTGTTTTAAATCATAAACTTTATAAGGAAGCAATCACAGTCTTAGTATGCTATGGAATAGATGTTGATGATAATTATGAATATTATGATAATTATGATTATAATTATATTTTTTTTATTATTATTTTATCTTAAAGGATGAACTGGTTTGGTATGGACAGTGTTGACATTATTGGTACACATATTTGTATAGAAATTAAAAAGTCACTTATAGTCTTGGAAGATTAATCAGAGCTGCTCTTACCTTTTTGTTTAGCTGTAAGCATGGGAATTTTATTGATACACATATGCATAGAAGAAGCAAGCACACAAAGGGAACACAAAAGAACTTATCTATCTGTATTCACTTTTATGCAGCTTCAAAACAATCAAATAAAATAAAAAACTTTGTTTATTGAACAGAGTATTGTGTTTTTTGAATAGTCCTTATAGCAGATTGAGAAAAGATTTTTTTTCAACTTCCCAATAACTTTTATTTTTATCTACCTGTTTTTTGTTAGATCGTGTTAAATCAGCCAGCTAGCCTAATAGCTTATTTACCAATGTTTCTATAACTGGATAATCTTGTTTGATTAGATATTATTTTTATGATTTTATTGTAATTTCTTTATTTTCTATATTTTATTATTTATTATTTATCGCTTACTTTCTATAATTCACTTTATATTTTATATATATTTTATATTTATATTTTATATATTTCACTTCTATAATTTTCATACATCCAAAGAGAGGTTGCTCAAATTAGCTTGTTAAAGTAATATACACGGCAGGTGCACTGGACAGGGAATTTGTACAAAAATCAAGGCATTGCCTGGCACTCTAGCCATTACTCAGTCACTAAATATGCATTTCTATCTTTAAAATAAAAACCAGAGAATTAGTTACAAAAATCTGCAGAAGTTTGATAAGCTACTCCGCCAACATCAAGGCTTCTCTGTGGGAGCAGTCCTAACTCTAATCTTAACTCTAAATAGAGCCCCAACTATGGGTCAAAAATCCAATTTCTTTTCAAACCAAGAGCATACCTCATGGAGGCTCCCTGGGCCTCCAATGCTCATCTGAGACCATACTCCCTCACAGCTGTGATCTCAAAGAGACTTTAAAACACAAAATCCAAAGAGAGGTTGCTCAAATTAGCTTGTTAAAGTAATATACACGGCAGGTGCACTAAGCAGGGGATTTGTACAAAAAGCAAGGCAATGCCTGGCACTCTAGCCATTACTCAGTAACTAAATATGCATTTCTATCTTTAAAATAAAAACCAGAGAATTAGTTACAAAAATCTGCAGAAATTTGATAAGCTGCTCCGCCAACATCAAGGCTTCTCTGTGACCACAGAGTTAAGATTAGAGTTAGGACTGCTCCCACAGAGAAGCCTCTATATATATATATTAAAATAACTTTTCCACTTATATGTTTAAGCTATTGGAAATCATATATCATTTAAATGAAATTAATAAAATAAAGAATATAAGAATATATTATACCTTTACGTCAGCTGAATTGGAATATGATAAAGAATTAAGTCTTTTATATTTATGTATATATTTTATTGAATCTCCATAGAACGTATTTCTAACAAAGATGTTACTAGAGGGAAATCATTGAAGAGACTCATGAAATTACATCACCCTTAGAACCTGCCCTTAGGATTTTTATATGTAATATGTAAGAATATGTAAGAAAGCTATCCTTTACTCTGTATGACTATTTTCTATATTATTGTTTTTATCTGTTGTTTTACATTTATCACAAAATACACCAACATGTATTGTTGAAATTGTTAAATGTATTTTGATACTGTAGTTAGTATCTGACCATTTTTTTTATCTTATCCTATACTTTTTTTTTAGTTTAAGTCTATTTTGTAATGTAATAATTTTAATAAAAACATACAACATTATTCGTTTATTTGTTTCTTATTTGTTTATTTATTAATATACTAGAGAATGTCAGCTAGAATCTGATTGGTTGCTTTGGGCAACATTTCCACTTTTCCAAACCCGCAGCTTAGTAAATCTGGCCCCTAGTGAGATTTAGCTTAATTCTACGCATGCAATTATAGTCACATATAACATACAGAGCATCTACAAGTGGTATATAATTTATGAAAAGAGGAAAAGACCAGGAACACTACTTCCTCTCGGTCTGTAGCTTGTTATCTTAGAAAGGTGCAATACCCACAATCAAAGATAAAAATAGCAGCTCTCCGATGGAGCTCTACTCACCAATTTTGAGGAGCTATTATATAATATTTTATGTATTATTTGGACATTTTTAAAGGACATTTTTGAATATGATTATATACATCTATGAACTCTATATATGTCATTACATTCGCCAACCTAATAACCTGTTTTTCTACTGATTTTTATACTGTCCTATGTATGCATTATTGTAAATATTTGCTGAAAGCTAAATTATATTTTGTTTATAAATGAGCCTTGAAGTGATTTAAGGTGCTTCTATCTTTTTGTAGATTATACAAAAAGATAAACGCAAGGGCCCTCATTCTTAGCACTAAGGACTGGATTCAGACTTAATAAAGTCACCCGACTTCAACACATTGATTGCGGAATTTGGGTGATTATCTGGCAATGTGCATGCATTTGACAGATGTTACGATAGAGGCAGGACAGGGGAGTTAGGTGTGGACCTAACCCTCCCGGTTCGGTGAATATGGCCCATAGTGACTGAGCATTGCTTGAGGTACTTGTGGTGCTGTTAAGTTTTTACCTGTATATCACAAAGACTTTATTTCTATAAGTACATTTTTATCAGTGAAAGCCGCAAATGGTGTCTTTTAGAAGTAGAAACTGATTTTTGGATGTCCCTATTTCGAAAAGGCAGCCTGTTTCAATTTTTTATAATGGGTAAGAATGCTTATCGGCATAGCCATTCATTTTTCACAAAGAAGCCGTCGGAGAGGTGAGTAACACTATCCGGGGAGTTTTAGGGCTAGGCTCTGGGGTGAAGAGGGTTAGGCTAATAAAAGAGGAAGGTTAGGGTCAGGTTGCAGGGAAGGGAGTCTTAGGGTTAGACTATGAGAAGGGGAGTCTTAGGGCCAGATTTACTAAGCTACGGGTTTGGAAAAGTGGAGATGTTGCCCATAGCAACCAATCAGATGTTAGCTGACATTCTCTTGTATGTAAATAGAAAGTGAGAGCAAAAATCTGATTGGTTGTTATAGGCAACATCTCCACTTTTCCAAACCCGCAGCTTAGTAAATCTGGCCCTTAGGGTTAGTCTATTGGTAGGAGAGTCCTAGGGTTAGAATAAGCAAATAGTTCCCATATAGCGCTCAGCTGTAAGATTATGGTTGTCTCCTGGAAAGGGGATCCTAGTTTCCCCCACAATTGTCAAACAAAGAAGAAGAAATCCAGGGACTCTACCTACACCAAGTTGTGAGCTTGGTAACCTCTCCAGTCAGCAGATGAATGATGTTGTTGGTGAGTTCCAGGATATTCTTGTCATTGTCTCTCTCGTGAATCAGGGAGTGAGGTGGAGACATAGTGTTGGCGGTCTGGGTCCTGCTCAGTTCTCCTGACACACAGGGATACTGTAGATGCTGGGTGTCTCACATTCACCAGATGTCTTCTTCACTACTGTCTAATCCTGCTGCCTCGTGCTCTCTGTTTCCTCCGCTGAGGTGATCCGCTTTGTCTCCACCTCACTCCCTGATACATAAGAGAGACAATGACCAGAATATCCTGGAACTCACCAACAACATCATTCATCTGCTGACTGGAGAGGTTACCAGGCTCACAACTTGGTGAAGGTAGTATCCCTGGATTTGTTTGAGTCCTAGGGTTAGATTGCGGGGAGGGCAGTCCTAGGGTCAGGTTGCGGGGAGGGGAGGGTTAAGATTAGGCTGCAAGGAGGGAAGTCTTAGTATCAGACTGCAAGGAGGGGTGGTTTAGGTAATGGAAGGGGAGGGTCAGGGTAAAGATTAGGAAAAGGGTTGGGGTAAAATTTAGACTTACCATTCGGAGCTCCATCTTCAGTGGTCCAAGGTTCAATTGCTTTGCCTCTGCAAATTCCTGGCCAGTTCGGTGACCCACAAACCATTTTTATACATGGATTACTATATGACAAAAAGCACAACCAATAAGCGATAATATTTTCTTTAGTTCATCTATATTTCAAGGGACCGTCATATCAATCTTTAACATTGTCCCCAGTAATCTTAGCAGAGCAGTTTTCACATCTTTATTCCGAAGACTATAGATTAAAGGATTGATCATCGGAGTGACAACGGCGTACAATGCGCTAAAGAACGGTTCCAAGACAATGGAGTACTTTGAGGGTGGCATCATGTACACACAAAAGCCTGTCATATAGTAAATAATGATGATCATGATGTGGGATGAGCAGGTGGAGAAGGCTTTTTTTCTTCCTTCCATTGATTTTATCTGCAAGATGACTTGTATAATTTTGACATATGACGCCACACTGAACATGACCGGGAAAACACCAAGCACCAATAATTCTACATAGATAATTATATAAAACGCTTCAATGCCGGAACAGGCAATGTTAATTAGAGCTTTGGCATCACAGAAAAACTGGTGAATGGTGTGTGAGTGACAGAAGGACATGTGTGACACCGGAACTGTGAATACAAGCGAATTTAAACATCCTGATATCCAGTTGCCAGATACTATTAACAGACAGTTTTTCTTATTTAAAATACTGTGATAGTGTAAAGGAATACAGATAGCAACATATCGGTCATAGGCCATGATGAAAATTAGAAGATCTTCTGTGAGTCCGACAAAAAAAAAAAGTACATCTGTGTGAAGCATTGTATGAAGGACATGGTGTTATCTCCAGATAGTAACATATACAGCAGGTTAGGGACAGTAGTGGTTATAAAACATATATCTACTAAGGCCAGGTTACAGAGAAATACATACATGGGTGTGTGTAACTGGCCATCACTATAAATCACTGTGATTATAAGAGAATTGATGATTAACCCAAACATATATAGGAAGAAGAACACAAAGGCTGTTAATGACGTATAATCAGATAAAATAGAAAATGGCACCAAGTAGAATTCTGTAATATAGGTCTTGTTCTCCATGATATCTTCATTAAGTCTGTAATTAAATGATTAATTGATTGTTGTATTTACTCTGTGAAATCCACATGTTGGCTTAAACATTGTGAGTGAAAATTTTGTGCAATATATGAACATGCAGAGACGGCCCTAGGCTTAGGCAAATATCTTGAACACCATGGCTCCTGCAAATACCCTGTAGGTCTGCCGGAAGACACCTAGGGGCTAACGATAATTAAGGACTGGATCCTGAACTAAGAATGACAGGCGACTTACACACACTGGGGGCTGTATGCAGAGCTCCGGGCGCATTGCATATGAGCCCGGAGTTTTCCTGATTTGTGTTACTGCGAATGCACAGTAATTTTATAACGTCATCTACATTTCTTGTTGCAATGTAGATTGCGTATATGCGGTCTTAAAGATGCGCCCGGAGCTCTGCATATGGCCCTGGATGCATAAATCGCCTGTTCCCATATAAAGCACATTCGCATTACCTCGGTTACGCATGGAAGTTCTGACTGTATGGAACTGGTTTCCGTACATCCAGAACTTTCATACCTGGGACGTGCCAGACTTCTGGTAAGATAAAGTAGGGTTATGTGTCCAGAATTCTGTATGAGAGTGTCCTTTCCTTCTAAGTCCTGAACTTAGGAGTGGGCATTTTTACGAAACCTCTAATTATGTCCACAATACACGATGAGTTCAGCATCCATTCCTATGGCCTTGCAGGAAAAAAAATGCCTACTTGCCTTTACAGTAGTAAAAACGGTAAACTCCGAATGTATATGCAATCCGGTCCAATGCCTTTATGTTCATTACTCCCCCTAGGGAGGTGTAATGCAGCAGGATGAGAGGTGTAATGCAGCAGGCTGAGGGGTGTAGCGCAGCAGGCTGAGAGGTGTAGCGCAGCAGGCTGAGAGGTTTAAAGTAGCAGGCTGAGAGGTGTAACACAGCAGGATGAGAGGTGTAATGCAGCATAATGAGAGGTGTAACGCAGCAGGATGAGAGGTGTAGCGCAGCAGGCTGAGAGGTGTAACGCAGCAGGCAGCAGGCTGAGAGGTGTAACGCAGCAGGCTGAGAGGTGTAAAGCAGCAGGCTGAGAGGTGTAACGCAGCAGGATGAGAGGTGTAATACAGCAGGATGAGAGGTGTAACGCAGCAGAATGAGAGGTGTAATGCAGCAGGATGAAAGGTGTAACACAGCAGGATGAGAGATGTAACGCAGCAGGCTGAGAGGTGTAACGCAGCAGGATGAGGGGTGTAACACAGCAGGATGAGGGGTGTAATGCAGCAGGATGAGAGGTGTAATGCAGCAGGATGAGAGGTGTAATGCAGCAGGAAAAGAGGTGTAATGCAGCAGGATGAGAGGTGTAATGCAGCAGCATGTACAAGTTTGCAATGTTTTAAAGTATCTTTTATTGCTTCATGTGTTTAATATTTGTAGGGTTGAGTAATAACTATGAATAGGGGCATTTTATGAGTTTGTGCAATATGTAAGCAGGAAGCGCAGGGAATCGCAGGGAATCTGGCCTGTTACTGTGCTCTCCACAGCACTAAAACCACTGCTTCATCATTTAACTATAGTGGAACACCCAGTGTTACTAATGCAGAGCACACAGAAGCAAACTCAGGATGATCAGCCACATCATGATATGTTTGTGTTATATAC